>CM054152.1:55803090-55820590 GCA_028751875.1 Rapana venosa | reverse complement strand
CTCGGATGTTCAAAGGTTTTGCCAAGTCTTTCTCGTCTGCTGAACTGACAGTTCCTATCGTCAACAAAGGCAAAAGAAGACTCCTAACTCATCACAATATCCGCATTTTAACTCTTCTCCAGAAACTGTTGAATCCTGCAACATCCTTTCTATCAACTGCATGCCAACGGCATGAATTGACCTGAGATGAACCGTGTAAGAGTTGTGGACAAACCAATGATGGATCGTTACATGATTTTGTCTAGAATTATCATGTCGATATGACGCTACTGGCAAAAAAGCATGTTGTGTTTGTTAAGATAAATCTGTGTAGTACAAGAAGTAGCAGCATCACGTGAGCTAGTCAGTTGGTGAAACGAACGTTAATAGACTAGACTAAACAAATCCAATTGCCGCATTATTTTTTTTCAGCTTCTTGAGTTCGGAGCACACGGTGTTTTTTTCTCCTCCTGACTGGTTTCAGACTCTAAACAAAGTCATTGATCTGTAATCTGTAGACTTTGACTCGCTTCAGTCTGCTTATATTTCCACTTAATCAGTTTTAAGCATGCACAATGATTATATTCATTTACACATATTAAACATTGTACACAATCAGGCACACACACATACACTCGCGCGCGATGAAACGTTGTGAAATGCTTTTTGTGATTTGAGCAGCTTGATTTGGGGCATTGTCTATTGATGTACCACTATACAATTTCTAAGATTTTAAAATCAATAAATGTACACAATGCCACTTCCAATTGTTCCATTTTCTGTGTAAAAAATATCTGAACCTAAGATTTATCCGCATGTACAGGATGAAAGGACAGAGAGCTTGGTTTATATAAAATAATATATATCCTTCTGACAGTCCATCTGTCTGTCTCTCTGCATGTCTGTGTCTTCGTTTGTCTCTGTGTGTCTACTTTTGTCTCTGTGTATGTATGCATGCTCAGAAACTGAAGCCAAGACCAAAGCAGAAAATCTACATACTCTGACCGCTGAACCCTACAGAACTCCACTACTCCCAATCTTAGCACCGGATCACATATCATGCCTGGACTCTCTCTGGTCTGCCCCACTGATAGCTTCTGTCAGCAGCAGAGAAGAGGAGACTCCTGCATTCTGCCAGACACCTTCCAGCCTCTGACCAGAGAGCATCCGAATCTTCTACTACTACCCTTCTCCTCTCATCTAAAGACTATTAATACTCCAAGAAACTGAACTGTGGAATGACAAGAAGTTAACCGTCGACGTCTGATGAATGAAGCAGTTGATAGATTGCTACAGGAATTTTTTTTTGGAATACTATTTTTATTCTTTAGTAGAAAGTCATATAGGCATCCGTCAATCTCGTAAAACTATGGAGTTGCGCTCTAGGTGTTCATTCTAATACAGCGTTGGTTGTGGTTGGCCAGTCTGATACAGGAATGACAGACGCTATGGCAGAGGGTACGGATGAACGAGACAGTATCTCTCAAAGTTGGGATACCATTGCCTAAATGGTGAGTTGAAATGGTTGGGTTTGCAAAACAATCTTAACATTGGTTAATTTGAAAGTTGTAAGCTAATAGAGAAGAAAAAAAGACAGACAGGTTGATGAATAAAACGATTAGGTGGGTAAATCTGCATAGTATTAGTAAAAAAAAAAACACCACACGAAATGTGTGTGTGAGGGAGAGAGAAAAAAGATCGTGAAATAAAGAGAGAGGTGGGGGAGAATGAGAAGGAGAAACAAAGAACAAAAGAAAGAGGATGAGAAGGAAAGAGAAAAAGTGCGTTTATGAGTGAGAGAATGAGATGCGGGGACTTGCATGTGCGCGTGCTTGTGTATGTATGTGTGTCTGTGTACGTGTGTGTTAAAATAAATGAATTAAACAAGGTAAACAACACCAAGAATAACCATATACCATCCCCAGACTATTCCAGCTCTGCTTCCACTGATCTAACCCCTGTTGTCAGCAGCAGACCCAAGAAAAAGACTCTCACAACTCTCAGCACGCGTCTTCTATCTGTCTTTCATGGACCACTAGCTCTCATCCCACCCTGTTCTGTGGTCTGATCTAAAGACTCTCCTGCCCAATGGAGCTGAGCTGTGAAATGACAAGAACTCAGCCATGTAAGTGCCATGAACGGATCCCTTGAAATATTGGCCTTACGCTTTGGTCTAGAATGATTTGTGTTTTGGTATGAAAACTACTAGTGAATGTAAAACAATGTTTGGTTGGGTAAGTTTGTAAATAAGCATCAATTAAAAAAGGTAGTGAAATAGAATGTAAGTGCAAAAGGGAAAAAAACCTTCACAACCATAAGATAAAATCGTGTGTTAAATGTATGTGCCTTTGTTTATTCAAAATGAGTTGATAGCTATTTCAATACTCAACCAGGAAAGCAAAAGTGTGATGTGTGTGTAGTTGATGTATGTTTGTGTATGTCTGTTTGTCGGCCTGCCTATCCATCTGTATACGTATATGTGTCAAGAGAGTGTGTGTGTGAGAAAGAGAGAGAGAGATAGATAGAGAGAGAGAGAGAGAGTAGTTGTGTGCATGCATGATTGTGTATGTGTCTGGTATAAAATAAATCAATCAAACGTCAAAGAAATGCATGATTTGAAGACAATCAACCCCCTTAGATCCCAAAACATAAATGATTTCAACACACATGACCAGATGACATCCCCAGACTAGTCCTGTTCTGCTTCCACTGATCTAACCCTGTTGTCAGCAGCAGACCCAAGAAAAAGACTCTCACAAATCTCAGCACACGTCTTCCATCTTTCTTCCATGGACCACTAGCTCCCATCTCACCCTGTTCTGCGGTCTGTTCTAAAGACTCTCCTGTCCAATGGAGCTGAGCTGTGAAATGACAAGAACTCAGCCATGTCAGTGCCATGAACAGATCCCTTGAAATATTGCCTTACGTTTTTGTCTGGAATGATTTGTGGTTTTGGTATGAAGAGTGTCAGATGATAATGAAAAATGTTTGGTTGGGCGAGTTTGTAAATAGGCATTGATAAAAGAAAGATAGTAAAATAGGATGTAAGTGCTAAAGGGAAAAAACCCACTTGAAATTCATAAGATAAAGTCGTCTGCTAAATGTGTGTGCCTTTGTTTATTCAAAATGAGTTAATGGCTCTTTCAATACTCAATGAAAAAAGTAAGTGTGTGTGTGTGTGCGTGTGTGTTTGTTTTCTTTATAGTTCCTGTCAGTATTCATGTTCATGTTATTTGTGGATGTATTGCTGATGGCTTATTCTCGTATTCAATTGGATCAAGTGGATCGGTGGTCTAGAGGTAATGCGCCTATCTAGAAAGCAAAAAGACCGGGTCGGAAGTGGGCGGTGGTTCAAATCCCGTTTGGATCCGAACATTAATCCCCATCCACTAGACCTTGAGTGGTGGTCTGGACGCTAGTCTTTTGAATGAGACGATAAACCGAGGTCCCGTGTGTCACACAAAAACTTTTTAGCGCTCGTAAAAGAACCCATGGCAACAAGAGAGATGTCCCTGGCAAAATTATGTAGAAAAAAGCCACTCTGATAGGGAAACAAATGCAGTTGTAGACAGAAAAAAAGGAACAAAAATGGGTGGCGACGCGCTCTTCCCGGGGAGAGCAGCCCAAATTTCACGCAGAGAAATCTGACATGACTTAAAGTGATATAAATAAAAATAAATGAATAATTTGTTTGTAAACCTCCATACCCCTAAAAGGGGTGAAAGACATTAAAAGACTATCACCCCCTTAGATCACAAACATAAATAATTTCAACACACATGACCAGATGACATCCCCAGACTAGGCCTGCTCTGCTTCCACTGATCTAACCCTGTTGTCAGCAGCAGACCCAAGAAAAAGACTCTCACAAATCTCAGCACGCGTTTTTCATCTTTCTTCCATGGAACACTAGCTCCCATCTCACCCTGTTCTGCAGTCTGTTCTAAAGACTCTCCTTCCCAAAGGAGCTGAGCTGTGAAATGACAAGAACTCAGCCATGTCAGTGCCATGAACAGATCCTTGAAATATTGCCTTACGCTTTGTCTGCAATGATTTGTGTTGTTGGTATGACGAATGTCAGATGAATGAGGAAAATGTTTGGTTGGATACGTTTGTAAATAGGCATCAATAAAAGAGGTAGTGAAATAGGATGTTGGTGCAAAACGAAAAAAATTCATAAGTTAAAAACGTCTGCTAAATGCATGTGGCTTTGTTTATACAAACTGAGTTGATGACTATTTCAGTACTCAACCAGGGAAGTAAAAGTGTGTGTGTAGTTGGTGTGTGTTTATGTCTGTCTTTCTGTCTGCCTATCCATCTGCATATATATATGTGTGTGACAGAGATAGAGAAAGAGAGAGAGAGAGATAGAGAGAGAGAGAAAAGAGAGAGAGAGAGAGAGAGAGAGAGAGAGAGAGAGAGAGAGAGAGAGAGAGAGAAGAGAGAGAGAGAGAGAGAGAGAGAGAGAGAGAGAGAGAGAGAGAGAGAGAGAGAGAGAGAGAGAGAAAGAGAGAAAGAGAGAGAGAGAGAGTTCTGTGCGTGTGTGTATGCGTGATTATGTATGTGTGTGGTGTAAACTAAATAAATCAATCTTCAAAGAAATGCATGGTCTGAAGACAATCAAACCCCTTAGATCCCAAAACATAAATGATTTCAACACACGTGACCAGATGACATCCCCAGACTATTTCAGCTCTGCTTCCACCGATCTAACCCCTGTTGTCAGCAGCAGACCCAAGAAATAGATTCTCACAAATCTTAGCACGCGTCTTCCATCTTTCTTCCACGGAACACTAGCTGCCATCCCTCCCTGTTCTGTGGTCTGCTCTAAAGACTCTCCTGCCCAAAGCAGCTGAGCTGTGAAATGACAAGAACTCAGCCATGTCAGTGCCATGAACAGATCCCTTGAAGTATTGGCCTTACGCTTTTGTCTGGAATGATTTGTGTTTTGGTATGAAAACTGCCAGATGAATGATGACAATGTTTGCTTGGGTGAGTGTGTAAATAGGCTTCAATGGAGAGTGTTGTGGAATAGAATGCGCGTAAAACAAAGTTCAAAGTTCAGAGTGAGATAGAGAGAGACAGACGGACGGACAGAAATACAGTCAAACAGACAGACAGAGATATACAGATTGACACACAGACGGAGAGAGAGACAGAGACAGAGAATGACTGACAGAAAGACAGATAAACAGGCAGACAGATACATAGATAGAGAGAGATACACAGAGAGAAGCAGAGAGACAGAGACATAGAGAGACAGGAAAACAGAAAGAGATTGAGGAAGGGAGATAGAGGGAGGGAGGTGGAGAGAGAGAGAGAGAGAGAGAGAGAGAGAGAGAGAGAGAGAGAGAGAGAGAGAGAGAGAGAGAGAACAGACAGACGGACAGACAGACACACACACACACACAGACATACAGAGACAGACAGATAGACAGGAAGACAGACAGAGAAACATATAGAAACAGAAAAGAAACAGAGACAGAGAGAGACAGAGCGAGACTGAGAGAGAGACAAATACAGACAGACACACACACCACACTCAAACACACACACACACACACACGCACTCGCACGCGCGTACACACACACAAACCGACCGACAGACAGACAGACAAAGATAGACAGGCAGACAGACAGACAGACAGACAGCTCGACATACAGACGCAGACAGAAACCAAGAACCTTGGATTCCCAAACATCATTCAGTGACTATTTCCAGACTTCCTTATGGATAACTGCTGTCATCAGTAGTAAGAAATGATACTCATATTTCACACCACACACGTTTGAACGTGTTATAGTTGGTGCTGTGTTTTCCTTCTTCTGTCTGTTCGAAAACCGATGGTTACTGTACAGTATTTCTACAGCTGTTCAAGTACGCTACATAGTTATGGGGGTATTGAGTTGTTAAAATATCTATCTATCTATCTATCTGTCCCGTAGTCTGACGACCGTGGGGGCACCCTCAAAGACTCAGCAACCAGTTCCCTCCATTCCTCTCACTGTTCTGCCTTTCTCAGGGTTTTGTTGAGTTCTAGGCCTGTCCATTCATTGATGTTATCCTCCCAGCTCTTCCTTGGTCTGCCTCTTCTTCTTCCTCCTTGGACAGTGCCTTGCAAAAATGTCTTTGTAATTCCTTGGGATCTTGTGACATGCCCATACCACTTAAGTTTACGCTTTTTCACGATCGTTAGAAGGTTCTCATAGGGTCCAATGGTTTGCTGGATTCTGTTATGCACGCTTTCGTTGCTTATGTGGTCTTTGTAGAGATGCCAAGGAGTCTCCGAAAGCATCTCATCTCCACTGCCTGTACTCTTCTCTCCAATCTGCAGTCAGGGTCCATGATTCACAGGCATACAGAAATATGGATATGACAAGGGAGCGCATTAGTCTGATCTTGGAGATAAGTGAGATATTCTTATCTCTCCAGATGGTGTTTAGTTTTGACAAAGCTGTTATTGTCTGTGCAGTCCTGCATACTACTTCTGGCTTGGATCCCTGGTCGGATACAATGGCTCCCAGGTACTTGAAGCTTTGAACTGTTTCCAGCTTCTGGTCATTAACCCTGATATAAGTGCTAATGCCGTTGGTGTTATTAGTCATCAGTTTGGTCTTCTCTGCACTGATTTCCATGCCGTATGTTTTGGAGGCCTTATCCAAGTGTTCTGTTAGGCTGGCAAGCTCTTTTTCTGATCCTGCTATTCCATCAATGTCATCTGCGAAGCGGAGGTTTGTGATCGTTCTGCCACCAATGCTGACTGATCCTTCATGATGTTCCAGTGCATCAGCCATGATGATGTTAAAATATACAAAGTAATTTTAAAGCAATGCACATACAGTGTATAAAAATACTCGTATACTAACCAAGGTTAAATATAATAAATAACTTAGTTAAGTATATCAAATTATTTCACCGGTGTCAGACTTTCTTCTCAAAGGAATATGTACATGCAGGAAAAGAAGAAGAAGAAGAAGAAGAAGAAGAAGAAGAAGAAGAAGAAGAAGAAGAAGAAGAAGAGAACAAGAAGAAGAAGAACAAGAACAAGAAGAAGAAGAACAAGAACAAGAAGAACAAGAAGAACAAGAAGAACAAGAACAAGAACAAGAAGAAGAAGAAGAGAAGAAGAACAAGAAGAAGAAGGAGAACAAGAAGAAGAAGAAGAAACCTTACCTTTAGACCCGTAGTTAACAACAATCTAGTGGAATCGATCTGAAACAAAGAAAAAAAAATTGGCATATAATAATAAGATATTTCTAGAAACAAGTCCTAGATGTGCACCTTTGGTATACACTGGATAACTTTTGAGACAAGAATATACATAAAACAACTCCAATAAACGAACAAAAACATGAAACAACAAAATCACAAAAAGCAAAAGGAGTACTTTTTGGTGGGTTGATGGATTGGTATCTGTACGTGCCTGCATGTGAAACTTTCTCTCTCTATCTCTGTGTCTCTGTCTCTCTCTCTATCTTCCTCTCTATCTATCTATTTATCTATCTATCTATCTATCTATCTATCTATCTATCTATAAATCTATCTATCTATCTCTCACACACATACACACAAACACGCACACAAACACACACACACACGCACGCACGCACACACACGCACGCACACACACACACACACACACGCAAACACGCACATTAGATTTTTCATCACGGCTTGATGAAAAAAAACAAATGCATTGCTTATTCAATGTACCATCTGGAAATTAATAAAAAATGACTTGACTTGAATTGACTTGACCCGACCACACACACACACACACTTCACATACCACCCCCCACCCCCACCCCCCACACACACACCCTTACTGAAAGTGAGAAAAGCAAACAAGAAAGAAAGATAAAACGACGAAGTGCAAGGCAGAGAGAGACAAGCACGGAGAGAAAGATAAGTAAGCAGAATCGCAGGCATATCCAACATGCAGGAAATTGCATGCGGACACAGAAATCTGCTATTTCCTCAGACTTATATCATATTATATACGGCTATCAAGCAATGGGGCCCATCCTTAGAGAACATGGCTTAAAACCTGCAGCATATATGAACGCACACTGCATACATACACACACGCGCACGCACACATACGCACACACGCGCGCATACCCACATGGACACACACACACACACAGAGGAACGCCCATGCACACAAGCACACATGCACTCAAGCACACACACACACACACACACACACACACACACACACACACACACACACACACACACACACACACACACACACACACACAAGCATATGCGCCTAGTGGTTGGAGTGATGGATTCGTGATCTGCTGACCTGGGTTCCAATCTCGTTCAAGAGGACGTTTCCTCTGGAGTTAACATCAGTGCAGACTCCACTCTCCCTAAAAGTATTCGGATGAGACTATAAACCGAGGCCCCGTGTTCGAACGCACGGAGAACATCTTGCGCACACGTTAAAACCTTACGTCAAAAGCTTTTGGGAAGAGTAGGTCATTCTGTGCCAGTGAGAATGGATGACAGAATTTGCAAAACTACATGCACAAGGGGACTGGATGTAAATAAGCACATAAGTGCTTATTCTATTATCATCGATATAAATAAAAATAAAAAACATGATAATAATGATAATAATAATAATAATAATAATAAAAATAATAATAATACACACGCACAAATACAGACACCCCTGACCACCCACACACACAACACACACACACACACACACACACTCACACACACACACACGCACACACACACACACACACACACACACACACACACACACACACACACACACACACACACACACACACACACACACACACACGTTCAAGTATATTTTAATGCATGAAGCCTATACTCTAATTATCCTCCTTAAAATTACCCGTGGGAACCGTTCTACTTCTTGACAGCAGTTGCACATAACATGTATTGTATAATGCTGGCCCTATTTGCAATTTGCTGTGTGTCCAACAATTAGGCTCAGTTTTCTTTATATTTGGTTTCTTTGTTCAGTTTTGTCTCAATGGACAGTATTGTGTGTCGTGTACTGTCTCTATTAGCAAGTCTGTACCTATGTGTTATGTTTCACATTCTTAATGTATTTTTTTCTTACTCATCAATTCGACCTTTCTATCGTTTGACACAATGTGACGCTCTTATGTCATTATTAGTATTTTATCGTCATGATATGTCTCTCTGTTTGTCCGTCTGTCTGTCTGCCCATGCTCTGTTTGCTTGTCTCATTACTTGACTTTGTGCCAGCTAAGTTTTTTTTTCTTCTGATTTTTGTTCTCTGTCTCTGTTTCTCTCTCTCTCTCTCTCTCTCTCTCTCTCTCTCTCTCTCTCTCTCTCTCTCTCTCTCTCTCTCTCTCTCTCTCTCTCTCTCTCTTTTCTCTCTCTCTCAACCTCTCTCTCCTCTCTCTTTCTCTCCCGCCTCCCTCTCCCTCTCCCCTCTGTCTTTCCCCCCTCTCTCTCTCCCGCTATCTCTCCCCTCCCCCCTCTCTTTTTCTCATGAATCGCTCTGTCCAATTTGCTTTTTTGTAATCTATCTACCCTAGTAGTCAGCAAGAAAACTGCTGCATATGCAAGAAAAAGTCACCATTGGTTAACTTTGGACCTCGACCTAAAGAATAAAGAAGTAATGTAAGGAAAAGCAAATGGGATTTTCGGCAGAAAGATAATTCAGACGTCCTTGAGAACAGCATAACGTACTGAAAAATACATATCATTTTCGAAACAATTCAAGAAGAGATTAACAGTTTCTAACCTACCTAAAATTGGAAAGGTAAAAATTATCCTGTGAGGATGCCGGAGGGCTATCAGTAAAGACAGCATCCCCACAATCTGGAAGTTCTGTGCCAGCAATACTCTCTTCTCCATCCCTCTCTTTATTTCTGCCTTGTTCCTTTTTCCTTCTGTCACCTCATGTTTATCTATCTTTGCCTTCTTGGTCCATTCTTCTACCCTTTATTGTCCAGAAAGACTAAAACAACAATTCTGTTCCACACCAAAGTTGGATGCGCTGGGTTGGTACTTGTCAGGGGCTTAACGGCAGCGAAACACATTTTCGCTCATATGACTGCCAATAGTTGCTGTCTGAGCGTTCGACAAAGAAGAAGAAGAGGGAAATGGAAAACAAAGCAGAAACAAAAAACCCAAACAGGACAACATAAAGAACCCACAAACTATCAAAGCAAATTAAGTAACAAGAAATACGGATAAGTAAAGCATCCATGGGAAACAGGGGCAAAAGGGAGACTGCTTAACAATCAGAAAAGCAACCGAAGCAAAAATGTCAGACAGTGTAATGGTCCCATGATAGCCAGACTGAATACAACTTGTCATTATTTCGGAACAAATGGGCCATGGATGGTTGCAGGGGAATAGGCTGATTGTTCCAGAATAACACTGGATACCAGTATCATGTTTACATCCTGTATACAGCACAGGATGCAACAAACACAACATGGTCTAAATGTTGTTTTATTGTTTATCTAATTGGGGGACGGGGTAGCTCAGTGGTCGGAGCACTCGCTTTCCCCCAGCCAAGTTAAGCAGCGTCGAGCGTGGTTACCAGTTGGATGGGTGACCGTTTGCGCGCCTTGGCTTTAGTACAGTTCCCCCAGTCCAGTTCACCCAGTTGTAAATGGGTACCTGCCCTCTTTAGGGTCAGGGAAGGTAAAGCAGCGAGGGAGAGGAGATGGGTGCCGCCCTCAATACGCTGGCCCTAGAGAAGTGAGGTCTCTGACGCCTCGCCCCCCTACGATCTTATAGGTTATGGGACTCCTTTACCTTTACCTTTTTAATTGTTTTCACGTCTAAATACTCAGCTGTAAATGGGTACCTGCCTTTTAAGGGTCAGGGAAGGTAAAGCAGCGAGGGTGAGGAGTTGGCGCCGCCCTCAACATGCTGGCCCTAGAGAAGTGAGGTCTCTGACGCCTCGCTCCCTACGACCTTATAGGTTATAGGAAATATTTACCTTACCTTTTATTTACATCTAAGCATAGATTTCCAATTTGATTGTCTCACTGCCTGAGGTATACATTTTCATTTATCTGTGTGTGGTGTATACAACTGACATATCCACAAAATGCACGTATACTGTCTTTATGTTTGAAAAAAAAGTTGACAAAATAAGTTTCTTAACATGTAGAAAGACACTTGTGAGGGAGGGAGTAACCAAAATATCCAGCTATGTTTTTCAGTTTATAAGGTTGAACTGTTAAATGGATATGTGGTTGTGTGCTTCTTTACGTGCATGTAGACAGGTACTAAAGACATAATTAATAATGCACATTCAAACACGTGCGTAAGTGCTCGCATAGCCACAACCACATGCACTTACAAACGTTTTTTTCTCTCTCTCTCTCTCTCTCTCTCTCTCTCTCTCTCTCTCTCTCTCCACACACACACACAATGCACACACGCACACGCACATTCACACACACACACACACACGCACTCACACACACACTCACACACACTCACACTCACACACACACTCACTCATTCACTCAATCACTCGCTAAAGGTTTATTGTTAAGTCCTATAGGGCATTTATTGTAGTTGTAGTTCTGTTTGAATTTCTTTTCCTTTTTTCCCTTCTTTTTCTATTGTTCTATTGTTTTTAAAATGTTGTTCTTGATCTGTTTATGTTAAGACTACTACTTGTGTATTTCTCTTTATTACACACACACACCACACACACACACACAACACACACACACACACACACACACACACACACACACACACACACACACACACACACACACACACACACACACACACACTCGCACGCAACACACAGAGTAGATCTATCTATCTATCTATCCATCTCTTTCATTCAGTCTCCTATTTTAGGGCCGTCTGGTATCACTTAAAGTGGAAAGACGTTAAAATTGAAGACTTACTTACTCAATCACTCGCTCACACACACACACACACACACACTTAATCACTACCCCCCACCCCCGCACCCGCCACACACTCACCACACACAATAACAGTTTGGCACTCAATGAAAAACATAGCCAGCTCACTAATCAGCAAAGCAAATGAAGCAAGAATGCCAGACAGTGCAATAGCCATACCTACTGCACCCTGGACGAATCAGAGATGATGGCAGTATTTCCTGACAAATGCCACTGGAACCGATACAAAGACACAGGCTAGTTATTCTAAAGCAGTTTTGGAGACTAGTCATGTGTTTATCTAGTGTATTGGACTCACGGTCTGTTCAATAACGTGTGTGTGTGTGTGTGTGTGTGTGTGTGTGTGTGTGTGTGTGTGTGTGTGTGTGTGTGTGTGTGTGTGTGAGTGCTAGTTTGTGGGGGGATGGGGGGGGGTGGGGGTGCGTGCGCGCGCGCGTGTGTGTGTGTGTGTGTGTGTGTGTGTGTGTTGTGTGTGTGTTGTGTGTGTGTGTGTTATTTATTCTTTTATTTCGAGGATGATGGAATAAGCACTCAAGTGTTTTTTTCATCCAGTCCCCGTGTGTATGCGGTTTTGTAAATTCTGTCATCTGTTTCCACCGGCACACAATAACATACTCTTTCGAAAAAGCGGAACGGGTTTTAACGTGTGCGCAAGATGTTTTGCGTGCGTTCGCACATGGGACCTCGATTTATACTCTCATCCGAAAGACTTTTGGGGAGAATGAAGCCAGCACTGATGTTAACTCCAGATGGAAAATCCTCTTAAACGAGATTCAAACCCGGGTCAGCGGATCACGAATACATCACTCTAACCACCACGCTGTCACGTTTTTATAGCGTAAGAAAAACAACAACCGTGTTATGTATGTCCAAAATGTTGGACTGTGATCGCAATCAGACTTTTAGAAAAGCGTGGAGTCATATATCATACTGATATAAGACAATGGAAGGGGAGAGGAGCAAGCCTCCACGAAAACAGCCGAGTCAGATTTCTGAGACCTAAACGACCACAGTGTCAGACAGTGCAATGGGTTTCGCTGGTACCCTCGACTTCGCGAACAGAAAAGAAGAGATGATATCGCTTAGGATGAATGGTACAGTAAGGGTTGTCAAGAGAGGTCTTGCCAATCACGAAAAAAGATATGGAGAAATATTAAAGGATATGTACGAAGCTTTGCGGGTGAGTTTTTTTTTCTCCCAAAATCGATAAAAGTTTAAGTTGTGATCGAACGTGTTGAGTGTGCTTTTTCAAAGTGTGTGCCAGAGAGAAAAATATTGCATGTTGACAGATGTTGACTGTTTGAATGAATATTGTCAAAAATGCAAAGCAAAGACTTTCAATCTTCTTTTTTGCTACTTTCAAAACTGTCTGAATTTTAGAAAGTATTGCATAAATTGAAGTATAGGAGGCATTCAGAACACATAAATACACACACACACACACACACTCACACACACACACACGCCCGTGCACGCACGCACACACACACACATACACGCGCACGCACAGAGAGAGAGAGATACAGACAGACAGACAGAGACAGAGGCAGACAGACAGACAGACATATGGATGGAGAGATAGACAGATCGATAGAGACAGAATGTGCAAATACAGGGATAGAACAGAAAGGCAATGAACTTAGAAATAAATGACATAGAGTGGAAAAACACCAGAAAAACAGAGTGAGAGCACAAACACCCAAATAAGTATAAATGAATTATAAAGAAAGAACACATAAACAGCTAAACCCACAAAAAAGGAACCAGACAGAGAGAAACAGACAGAATGACAAATGAGAACAACACGAGAGATAAGAGACAGATAGCTGGATATACAAAACAACGAAAAAGAAAACTGAAAGATAAATTCCACACATTTCACTGAATGCACTCCAGATATAAATCGCTGCTGATTGCCTAATCTACGCCCTCCATTCAATTGCTGCCCCACCCTTCCCTTTTCAAAACCACAACAGCTGGAAAAAAAATTGAGAAGATAATAACTTCTGCACTGCCTCTAAGAAGGTGTCATCAGCTGCACTGAAAGAAAGAATACATACAATTAAAAGAAAGGATGGGGTGGGGGTGGGAGAGAAGGATGTTGAGATTGTAAAAAGTAATAAAAAAAAGAAAAACCGAAGCATGAACGCAGAAATATTTGAGCTAAAGGAAAACAAAATGTAATACACACATAAAACACAAAAAATTGTAACAGATAAATAAAAGTAAATTGGTTGTTTTCCTCATCCACTACACTGTGAATTGTGGTCTGAGTGCTAGTCTTTCAGTTTAGATGATAAGCTGATGTCCTGTGTGTTACACGTAATTATTTAGCACACTTAAACGAACCCACAGCAACAAGGTATGTCTATATGGCAACATTATGCAGTAAAAGAGCCACTCTGATAGGGAAACAAGTACAGTTGCAGACAGAAAAAGAACATGGGTAGTGCTGCTCTCATGGCGTTGCGTTTTCCCTGGAGAGAGTAGCCCACATTGCATGCAGAGAAATCTGCCATGACAAAGTGGTATACAATACAAAAGAATGTATTAGAATACAAGATAATACAATTTAAAGCAACACAATACAATATAACTCAATATAGGACATACAGACATATTACACACAAACGGTCAAACACACACAGTAAAAAAAAGAGAGAGACAGACAGTATGACAAATGTGAACAAAAACAGAGAAAAGAGACACAGAGCTGGAAATAAAAAACAACAACCAACCAACCATAGACAAAATCCACACATTTCACTGAATGCACTCCAGATATAAATCGCTGCTGATTGCCTAATCTACGCCCTCCATTCAATTGCTGCCCTACCCTTCCCTTTGCAAAACCATAACAGCTGGGGTTCAAATTGAGAAGATAATAATTCCTCCCCTGCCCTTAAGAGCGTGTCATCATCTGTACCCAAACAGGGAATACAAACTAAAAGATGGCAGGAAGGAGATGGGCGGGGATGGGGAGGGGGGGATAGAAGAAGGATGTTGGGATTGTAGAAAGAAAGGAAAGAAAGGACTGGGAAAGTGTTCCACTTAGCTGTATGTGTGCGTGTGTGCGTGCGTTTTATTTTATCACTTTTTATTTTATTCTTTTATATCGAGGATAATGGAATAAGCACTTGTGTGCTTTTTTACACGAGTCCCCGTGTGCATGTGGTTTGTGAATTGTCATCTGTTCCCACCGCACACAATGGCCTACTCTTACGAGAAGCGGAAGAGGATTCTAACGTGTGCGTGCGTGCGTGCGTATGTGTGTGTGCGTGCGTGCGTGTGTGCATGCGTGCGTGTGTGTGCGTGTATGTGTGTGTATGTGAGTGTGTGTGTGTCTCTGTGTGTGTGTGCTGCTTTAAATATGTTTGCCTCTCTTCCTGTCTGTCTCTCCGTTGTTTTGTAACTTACTCCCTCCCTCCTTTCCCCCCCTTTCTCTCTCTCTCTCTCTCCCTCTCTCTCCTCTCCCCCCCCCCCCCCTCTCTCTCACTCTCTCTCTCTCCCAATACTTCTTTATCTCTCTCTCTCACACAAAAAGAAGAAAACATAAAACCCCACCCTCCCCATATCTATGCAGTTTTATTATCACTATCACCCTTTCATCCAAGAAGAGCATCAATACCCACCCTCTCCATCATCGTGCCGCTCTGTTCCATGCCACGCTTCCCCCTAACCTTAATCGATCCGATATGATCATCTTTTACACCGAAATGGGAGAAACAAATCAATAGCATGCCCACATTCAATCAGCACTCGAGTCTTTGTTAATCAGCATGTTCTGCCTCCCCTCTCCCTGTGTATTCTGGTTCAATACTGACTCACTGCTTCTTTGTAAAGAAGGTAAAGGTGTTCCCATAAGTTATGTGGTCGTTAAGGAGCGAGATGTCAGAGACATCAGCTTCTTTAGGGGCCAGCATATTGAGGGCTGTGCCAATCTCCTCTCCCTCACTGCTTTACCTTCCTTGTCCCTAAAGTGGGCAGGAACTCCCTTACAACTGAGTAAATTAGGGGAGTGTACTGAAGCCAAGGTGTGCAAACGGTAACCCATCCACTTGCTCACAGCGCTCAATGCTGCTTAACCTTAGCTTGGAGAGCGCGAGCGCTATGACCACTGAGCTATCCAATGCCCATCTAATATAGTTCAGCGGTTAAGGCAAGGACACTGAGTAAAACCTGAAAATGAGAGTGTCAACGTGCCTCTCAGCATACACATGCTTTGGACCTTCCTCTACAATGCTAGTACGGGAAACACTATATTGGTGTATTTTTCCCATTAATTTTATTTGATTCCTAAAGATATATATGATCCACTTATTATAGACCATAACCAATGTAACCGTCCCCTAACCACTACTTTCTTCCCCTATTCTACCCCCTTCTCCTTCCTGCTAACCTCACCTTTACCCCCCCCCCCACCCCCCTCCTCCTCCTCTTTAACCTATCACCTTCCCCTAACCTATCCCCTTCCTACTATCTAATCTACCCTTTCCTCCCCATATCTTTTTCAACTCATCCCTCCTCCTAGCTTATCCCTACTCCTCCCTAACCTACTCTCTCCCTCCACCAACATTCTGCCTTACCCTACCTTTCCCCCTTCTCACCCTTTTCTCTCTACTTACCTACTTGTCTCTCTCCTCCCACTACCTCTTCCCTATCTTAACCTCCCTTCCCTACTTTACTCCCTCTTCTACCCAAATCTACCCCTAACTTTTCCCCTAATCTACCTTATTTCCCTCACCTCCTCCCCTTAAAATAAATGCATAAGGTATGTGTTTAAGTTAAGGGGGTGGAGAGGATATAATAGGGGAAAGAGGTGAGGTAGGTTAGGAGGGAGATGGTAGGATGAAAGAGGGGTAAATAGGGATGGGAGGTAAGAGAGACAATGAGAAAGAGAGAGGGAGAGAGATAGGGGGAGAGAGAGGGAGAGAGAGGGGAGGGAGAGAGAGAGGGAGAGAGAGGGAGAGAGAGAGGGGAAGATGGAGAGAGGAGAGAGAGGGGTGCACCTTGTCTTGTTGCTTCAACATTCAAAATAAATCACTGATACTTGTTGCTCCCTTTAAAAGTCAAACTACACCATGTTCAGGAGTCGTGCTTTCTTAACATAACTCGCAGAGGGGCACAGATTCATGGTTTACCATGCTGATATAGTTCACTATGATCATAAGGTATAGGTATGCAAACTGTTTTTGCTGTCACTCTTCATGTCAGAACTAAATCCTTGGCGGCTGTGCTAATAATGTGCCCACACATTCAATCAACACTGGGGCCTCTGGTAATCAGCATGTTCTGCAACATCTCTCGTATTGTAGGATGGTCAAATATTGACTCACTGCTGCTTAGCTGCCTGCATCAATTACTCTCTCTTTTTTTTCAAACAGTATCTGGCTGTACTTGGGGTGGAGGGGGGGTGGATCAAAAGTTGGAGGGTATAGAGGGAGAGTATCACGAGAGAAAAATCAGCAAAAAGTGTGTGTGTGTGTGTGTGTGTGTGTGTGTGTGATATCAGTTTTATGTAAAATTGAAGACACACACACACACGCACACACACGCACGGTTTTCTTTATGTGTGTGTGAGAGGGGG
>CM054152.1:55780590-55793090 GCA_028751875.1 Rapana venosa | reverse complement strand
TCAAAAAGCCTCTATCTCTCTCTCTCTCTCTCTCTCTCTCTCTCTCTCTCTCTCTCTTTTTATCTCTCTCTCTCTCTCTCTCTCTCCCCTCTCTCTCTCTGTTCTGGCTCAGGTCTTATCAGTGCTTGTATTCCAAACCAAACCCATATAATCTTCTTACTCGATCTTATTGAATCGTATTCAGTCTGGAAGTCTTGGCTAGGAAAATTAGATCGTGTCCAGACCAGTACTATGAACTCTAACTGACCCTGCAAGACACTGTGAAATCCCTGGATTTTGAGGTGTGTTTTGTGTGTGTGTGTGTGTGTGTGTGTGTGTGTGTGTGTGTGTGTGTGTGTGTGTGTGCTTGCACGCGCGCATTTGTGCGTGTGTGTGCTTGCACGCGCGCATTTGTGTGTGTGTGTGTGTGTGTGTGTGTGTGTGTGTGTGTGTGTGTGTGTGTGTGTGTGTGTGTGTGTGTGTGTGTGTAAATCATGAATAAAAGCTTTAAAAAAACTTTTGGCGTACCGTCAATGTGTACAAGTCTTATAGCATCTACAAGTTAAGGAAAAACAACATTGTAGTGATATGTTTGAGTTTATTAGGTGCATAGTTGTACATTGTAAAATTGAGATTATAATCGATTTGTCCGTACAGGTGTCTCTGCTGGCATGTTTATCTGAAACCCCATGGTATTTTTTTAATTCTAAAATGAAAGAAACAACTACAAAGTTGAAACATGTAAGCATCACCTTTAGAGTTGAACTACATACGCCTGCGAAATTAATGAGAGACAGAGATACAAAAAAAGATAAAACAGAGAAGAAACAAGCAAAAATGGACAGACAAAACCAGAAACAGAAAAAGACATATCCAAAGCAAAAACCGTAGAGACAGACTCAGAAAAATAGAAGAAAAAAAGGCAGTTTCCGGTACTTTTACGAACTTTCTGTCACCAGTCTTAATGCATGGCTCAAGCAAGTGCAGAAGGCAGATGCAAAGGGAGAGAAAACGGGATCAGTTAAGGGGAAGGAACTGTCACAGTCAGCTGTCACTGAGCTGGAAGTGACACATCGCAGGGGTCTCCAGAGACTTTGTCAATTTCACAGGACAGAAAATGGAAACTGATGGTGCTGACACGCACAGAGGATGTGGCCTGTGTTAGTTTAGAGATTAAAAGCGGTAGAGAACAGGTTTCTTTCAACATTGACCGCCTCGTGATTATTATATTTGAGCTTTTCTGTAGTCGGAATGCAGCTACCTTCAAGGTGGGCAAAAACGGTGGCATACGCGAAGTCTCATGAGTGGTGAACCAAGCGCTAGCCAAGGAATAAAAGGAAACCCAGCAATATATATTTCAAAGCTGCTAAAAATAATCTAATATATGTTTGTACTTTTCATAATTCAATGGCCAGCAGTTCTGGCTCACTCCACTTTAACTTTTCAACTTAGCTTTTTGTTTGTTTGTTTTTGTTTAGTTCATAAGCGTTCGCAATTTATAATTCTTTGTTCACTGCCAAAACATTTATCTTCTTCCTTTCATAGACGATTTACAATGACGCATCTTCTTTTCGTGCAAAATAGAAATAATAAGACAAAAAAAACAAAATACGTGCAGAAATTGGTTCTCGGCAATGAATAAAAAAGGAAAACAAGAACAAGAAGAACAAAACAAACGCAAGGAAAATAACAAAACAAAGGAGAGGAATCTACTTAGCTTTACATAACTACCACAAAATTTGCTCTACCAATCACCTCCACTCTTTTTTGCTGCCTTATCTTCTGTGACCTCCCCGCCCTGCTGTCCCACGCCGCTCATCCCAGTCCCCTCCCCCCCCCCCCCCCCCCCGCCACAGCCACAGCCATACCCAGATTCGTTATGTCTCATCCCCAAGGTCGGAAGTCCAAGTTGAGCCTATCACTATCAGGCCGCCTTCGGGCCACCTGCCAGAGGGGTCCTGCACTGCTACTGGGTCACTTTGGTGGTATTCAGTGATGCTTGTTCTGAGCTAAAAACACAGGACACCACCTACTAAACCCCCTACTAACGACAGTATTAGCTCAGTCGCAGAGCCAGACTGAGTGAGTTGCCCACCCGAGGTGGCGACCTCCACAACGTCCCTCCAACGACCGTCCCCCCCCTGAACCTCCAACCCCAAAGGCTTTGACACAAACTCACCACAGGTACAGAAGTATTTGGAAAACCAAATCTGAGGTCACCATGAGACCAGAGCAACTGGGACCACCGAAACAGAGGCTTTTTTTTATTATTGCATAATGATCAACGATAATGAGGACGACGTAATGATGCTGCTGTGGAAGTGCACATGCTTTGAGACTACTTGACAAGGTTGAACTCTACGCTTACTATCATAATATACCCCTGCATCAACCAGGACCGAGAGATACAGACACCTGCAGTGTTGATCAGGTAATTTGAGCAACACTCTCAAACTCGCATCAAGAAAGTGGATGAAGCTCAACTGTGAGGAACCAGTCTTCCCACTGAGCTCTCCCAAACACACACACACAAACATCACACACACACCACACACACAACACACACACACACACACACCCACACACACACACGTGTATGGTTCTATCATTGTTTACGTTTTTATTCTTTGTTTGCATAATGTTATCTTCATTTTCTTTCTCTGAATCTTTATATAGATGCTTGATGACAAAACGCAGTGTTTATTTCACAATCCGATGTCCATCTGAAAATAAATGTTGACTTTGACACACACACACTCACACCACTCTCTCCTCTCTCTCTCTCTCACTCTCTCTCTCTCTTCTCCTCTCTCTCTATCTCTCTCTCTCTCTCTCTTTTCTCTCTCTCTCTCGCAGACGCACACACAGTCACACACACGCACACACTCCATCCAACACCTCCACCCCCACTCCTCACACACACACTGCCCCCCCCCCCCCACCGCCCCCTTACACACAAACTCACACACATTGACCAAAATAGCCGTCACTAGCTGTCTAGTCAGATTGGCATTTTCATCCATAAAGCCACTCCCTAATGTCCAGTGACGCCCTGTCTGAGTGGCATCATTAGTGTCATTACATACAGCCTGGACAGGGTCAGTGGACCCAAATTAGAGCCGAAAAAATAACATTTCCTATGTCTAACTTAGCTAGGAGTCATCCACTGTAAGAGGATGCTGACAATATGTAGGAGGGAGAGAGAGAGAGAGAGAGAGAGAGAGAGAGAGAGGAGAGAGAGAGAGAGAAGAGAGAGGGGAGAGAGAGAGTGGTGTTTGTATTGTGTGTGTGTGAGAGAGAGATAACTCTGAACTCTGAACTCTGAAATAATTGAATTGTACAACGGCCTTAGACCACTATACACCAAACGGGTGTGAGGGAGGGGGCACAATGACAAAGAGCAGCGATTTCACAAATACAAAATACAGAATTGAATCAGATAAACATGTGCACGCCTATGATCTACACTTCTTCCTCTGTCAGCAACTGAGGGGTTTCCTTTGCTATCTATGTATACTTTGTCATTCCATTACGCTCATCAGGCATCAACATAGCTAATGAGAGGATACATCATGAGAATAATGATCATGTTACATAAATCTAACTTACTGTTAACAGTCTAGGTTGTCAACATTATCTTTTATATAAAAAAAAGGAATAACTAATAATCCTGCAGTGACCTTAAGTCATTAAACGAGACTGACGTTTATTTTAGGATTACAACATCCTACCTGGTTTAAGAATTGTCATCAAAACATTAGATAACAGTGAGAGAGGAGAGAAAGCGATGAGAGAGAGAGAGAGAGAGGAGAGAGAGAGAGAGAGAGAATTGTTAAACTGTCAAGTGTATCATCAGGACAGACGAGTAAACACATATATCATAACTTGTTCTTTTCAAATGAAATCCTTGGTCAAAGAAAACTGATTATACTTAAAAAAAACAAAAACAAATACAAATAACTAATATAAGAGAGAGATAGATGGAGAGAGGGGGAGAGAGAGAGGGAGGGGTAGAGAGAGGGGAGAGGAGAGAGAGAGAGAGAGAAAGAGAGAAGAGGAGAGAGAGAGGAGATGAGAGAGAGAGAGAGAGAGAGAGGAGAGAGAGAGAGAGAGAGAGAGATGAGAGAGAGAGAGAGAGAGAGAGAGAGAGAGAGAGAGAGAGAGAGAGAAGGATCTTTATTGGATGAATGGTTAAGCATTATTTTTCAAGGATTACATATAAGCATTCACAAACTTTTTTTTCATCAGCCCTAGCCCTGATTAAGAACTACTAAAGCATAATACACATAACTGAAAGAGAGGTACAGGCAGACAATCAGACAGACAGACTCAATGACAGACAGAAATACAGAGACAAAGAGAAAGACAGAGGCAGGGATGGAAAGAGTAGGCAGGAAACAAAAATATAAAAACATGAAAAATATCATCACAGATTACCATAGAATAAAACATAGACAAAAACCGCATCAGTATTTCATATGCTCAAACTTCATGTCATATAACCTAATTTTACTGTTTGCATTTCCCCAAACTACGTTATCTTTGCAATGATAAGCATGTGTTGAATTCTCAGACATGTGTTAAGTAAGTCAAGAAAGTGCAGACAGCTCATGTAAGGGGAAAGAAAAATGAATCAGATAATAGAAAGGAGCTGTCACTCACAGCAGGCACTTTGTGAAAAGTTACAGTTCACACAGGTCTCCAGAGAGTTCGTCAATTTCACAGAACAGAGACTTGAAATTGTGCATGTTGATAAGACAGGATGTATAGTCAGTGTATTTTACTCAGGCTACTATGAACTAATAGGGAAGTGAAACATCATGGGTATCTGGTTTTAGATGTAAAGAAAGAAAGAAAGCAAGCAAGCAAGCAAGAAAGAAAGCAAATAAGAAAGAAAGAAAAAGATAGATAGACAGGCCGACACACAGACAGACAGACGGAAACATTTGAACAATTCGAAGAAGAAGAATTCCAAGAAAAAGAAGAAGTAAGAAGAAAAAGAAGAAGAAGAAGAAGAAAAAGAAGAAGAAGAAGAAGGAAGAAGAAGAAGAAGAAGAACTCGACAAAGAAGAAGAATTTGAATGAGAAGAAGAAGAATTCGATGGAAGAAGAAGAATTTGAAGGAGAAGAAGAAGAATTCGCAAAATTAGAAGAAGAATTCGAAGAAGAAGAAGAAGAAGAAGAAGAAAGAGAGAAAGAAGAAGGAAGAAGAAGAAGAAGAAGAAGAAGAAGAGAAGAAGAAGAAGAAGAAGGAGAAGAAGAAGAAGAAGAAGGGGGAGGAGGAGGACGAAAAGAATTCAAAGAAGAAGAATTCAAAGAAGAAGAAGACATTGAAGAAGAAGAATTCAAAAAAGAAGAATTTGAAAAGAACAAAAACAACAAATAAGAAAATGGAAAACTGCAAGAATGCAAAGGAGAAAAATAGACTTATCTTTGCCTAATTAACACAACAAACAAACAAACAATGCTGTGCCAATAACCACTTACATATAATAATCAATCTTTCCAATCTTTTTCTCACATACCAAAATTTTATTTTTGGCAGTTTCCCGAAACAACAGTATCATTGTGATATGTATGCGTTGAATTCTCTGACATATTTTAAATAAGTCAAGAAAGTGCAGACAGCTCATGTAAGGGGGAAGAAAAATGGATCAGATAATAGCAAGGAGCTGTCACTCACAGCAGGCACTTTGTGAAAAGTTACAGTTCACACAGGTCTCCAGAGAGTTCGTCAATTTCACAGAACAGAGACTTGAAATTGTGCGTGCTGATAAGTCAGGGAGTATGGCCTTTGTATTTCAATATGGCTGCTATACATTACTGTAGTGTAACATCATGGATTTCTAAGTTTTAGATTTAAAGAAGGAAGGAAAGAGAAAAAAGAAAAACAAGAACGAAAGAGAGAAGGACACAAAGAAAGAATGAAAGAAAGAAAGAAAGAAAAAGAAAGAAACATATACAGGCAAACAGACAAAGGGATAGAAGAAGAAGAAAAAGAAAGAAGAAGAAGAAGAAAGAAGAAGAAGAAGAAGAAAGAGAAAGAATGAAGAAGAAGAAGAAGAAGAAGAAGAAGAAGAAGGAAGAAGAACAACAACAACAACAACAACATTATTAATAAGAAATGGAAAACAGAAAGAATGAAAACGAGAATACGCTTATCTTTGCCTAATTAACAAAACAAACAAACAAAAACAGCTCTGCCTATGACCAACTACATATTATCAACCTTTCCAAACTTGTTCTCATAAATCAAAATTATATTTTTTGCAATTTCCCGAAACTATGCTGTCGTTGCCATAGGCATGTGTTGAATTCTCTGACATATGTTAAGTAAGTCAAGAAAGTGCAGACAGCTCATGTAAGGGGGAAGAAAAATGGATCAGATAATAGAAAGGAGCTGTCACTCACAGCAGGCACTTTGTGAAAAGTTACAGTTCACACAGGTCTCCAGAGAGTTCGTCAATTTCACAGAACAGAAACTTGAAATTGTGTGTGCTGATAAGACAGGATGTATGGTCATTGTATTTTACTGGGGCTTCTATATATTGCTCTAGTGTAACATCATGGGTTTCTGGTGTTAGATTTGAAGAAGGAATGACAGAAAAAAAATAGAAAGAAGGAAAAAAAAGAACGAAAAAGAAAGAAAGAAAGACAAAGAAAGAAAGTAAGAAAGAAAAAGACAGAAAGAATGAAAGTAGAAACAAAAACAGAAACAAAGGGAAAAAAACAAATAAGCAAAACAGAAAAAAGAAAGATGACAAATAAAATGAAAAGCATAGAGAGAAATACAAGAAAAAGTGTGGAACTAAGGAAGAATTAAAGGAGTGAAGATAGGAAGACAAATAAAATGAACAAGATAACATAAGGAAGATAACGTTTTTTATTATATAGGAAGAATAAAGTGAAAAAAAAGAAGAAGAATGCACAGAAGAATACAAAGAAGATGAACGCAAAGAAGAATGCAAAGACGAATGCAAAGAAAAAGAAGAAGGCAAAAAATGTGAAGAATGCAAAGAAGAATGCGAAGAATGCAAAGAAGAATGCGAAGAATGTGAAGAATACTGTGAAGAATGCAAAGAAGAAGAAGAAGGCAAACAGGAAGAAGAAGAAGAACGCAAAGAAGAAGAAGAATGCAAAGAAGAATGCGAAAGAAGAAGAAGAAGGAGGAGAAGAAGAAGAAGAAGAAGAAGAAGAAGAAGAAAGAAGAAGAAGAAGAAGAAGAAAGAAGAGAAAGAAACAAGAAGAGAAGAAGAAGAAGAAGAAGAAGAAGAAAAAGAAGAAAAAGAAGAAAAAGAAGAAGAAGATGAACAAGAACAAGAACAAGAACATTACAAATGACTGTTATTCTTGACACAAATTCTAACTGAAAAAAAATCAGCCACAACAAGTTTCTCCCACACAATATAAGTAAGTATCTGGTCATATTACAAAAATACGAGTAGAGGGGAATGATTTAATCGTCCTTTTAATTCGATTAATCGCTACACTGACCTTGTCCAGGGTTGTGTATAGCTGTACTAATGATGTCACTCAGACTGGACAACACGGGTAATGGGTAATACGAACTGGGGTTATTGATGAAAACGCCACTTTGTCCAGACAGTGATGGTTGCTGTTTTGTTCTGACTGAGAGAGATAGACAGGGGAGAGGAGAGGAGAGAGAAGAGAGGAGAGAGAGATGAGAGGAGAGAGAGGAGAGAGAGAGGAGAGAGAGAGTGAGAGAGAGAGAGAGAGATACAGACAGACAGACACACAGACAGACAGACACACAGGAAAATAAGACACAGAGATTTAGAAACAAGACAGAGAGAGGGAGAGAGAGAGAGAGAGAGAGAGAGAGAGAGAGAGGAGAGGAGAGAGAGAGAGAGATAAACAGACAGACAGGTGAACACACACACACACACACACACACACACAGAATGAGATACACATATTTAGAAACAGGAGAGAGAGAAGCAAGAGAGCGAGCAAGCGAGAGGAGAGAGAGAGAGAAGAGAGAGAGAGAGAGAGAGATGAAGAGAGAGAGAGGGAGAGAGAGAAGAGGTGGTACACGGGTATACATACACTCACAAAACACAACCCACACAAAAACACACACACAACACCACCAAACAAAACACACACAAAACACAAACACACACAACACAACACACCACCATCACCACCAGCACCACTGCCACCCTCTTCCTCCCCATATACACCACCCACACCGAGAAAATTAAAGAAAAACAAACTCAAACACAACCAAAAAACAACAGAAACGAGAAACCAGTGCAACAATATCTCTCAGTCTTGACACTTTCTCCGCATATACTTAATTAAAAAGTTTATACGACTACGAAAGGGGGAGAACTGGGGATCAAAAATGGGAAGGAAAATGCAGGACAGTGGTGCTATGTGAAAAAGTTTATTTTTGCCACGAAGTTCCCAGAGAGTTTGTAAAATTTTTACAACACAAAATTTGAAAAGTTGTCATACTGATTATACAGAAAGTTTGAATGGAAAAACTCCAAGACACGTTACTGCAGTCTGTAGAGAAGGGATGTAAAAAGGGAAAATTCTAAGAAAAAGGAGAAGGAATTCAAAGAAAATAAGGGCAAGAAGAGAAGAAGAAGAGATGAAAGAAGAAATGCAAAGGACGAAGAATGCAAAGAAGAAAAAGGCAAAAAACGCAAAGAAGAAGAATGAAAAGAACGCAAAAAATGGTAGGAAGAGAAGAAGAAGAAGAGAAGAGAAGAAGAAGAAGAAGGAAGAAGAAAGAAGAAGAAGAAGAAGAAGAAGAAGAAGAAAAGAAGAAGAAGAAAAAACAACAACAACAAAACAACAAGAAACAAACATTACAAATGACGTTATTCTTGACAAAAATTTAACTGGAAAAAATCAGCCGAAACGAGTTTCTCCCACACAATATAAGTAAGTGTATGTCAGATAACAAAAAATACGAGTAGAGGGGAATGATTTAATCGTCCTTTTAATTCGATTAATCGCTACATGACCTTGTCCAGGTTGTATAGCTGTACAAAATGATGTCATTCAGATGGCAACACGGAAAGGTAATGCGAATGGGTTATGATGAAAATCCCCACTTTGTCCAGACAGTATGGTTGCTGTTTTTTTCTGACTTAGAGAGAAGAAGGAGAGAGAGAGAGGGAGAGGAGGAAGGAGAGAAGAGAGGGAGGAGAGAAGAGAGAGAGGAGATGGGGAGAGGAGGGAGAAAAGAGAGAGAGAAGAGAGCGAGAGAGAAATAGTTGAGATAGACAGAGAGAGAGAAATAGAAGAGGGGGACAGAGAGAGAGACACAGAGAGAGAGATAGACAGGAGAGGGGAGAGATAGAAGAGAGAGAGAGGGACAGACAGACAGACGACAGAAGTTTGCAAATACCAACAGAAAGAATAAGACACAAAGAGGGTAGAAACAATGAGGACGAGAGAGAGAGAGAGAGAGAGAGGAGAAGAGAGGAGAGATGGAGAGAGAGAGAGAGAGGGAAATATATGAAAGAGAAACCGAGAGAGACAGAACAAACAGACAGTCAACAGACAAAGCCACAAGATTGACACACATTAGAAACAGAGAAGAGAGAGAGAGAGAGAGAGGGAGAGAAGAGGGGAAGGAGAGAGAGGTGAGAGAAAATGAGAGGGGAAAGGGGAGGAGAGAGAAGCCAGAAGGAGAGAGGGGAAGAGAGAGGATAGAGAGAGAGAGGAGAGAGAGAAGAGGAGGGAGAGAGATGAGAGAGGAGGTGATGTATGAGAGAGAGAGAGAGAGAGAGAGGAGAGAGGGGGAGAGAGAGAGAGAGAGAGAGAGTGAGGAGAGAGAGAGAAGGGAGAGGAGAGAAGAGAGAGAAGAGGGAGGAGAGAGAAAGGAGAGGAGAGAGAGAGAGAGAGAGAGAGGGAGGAGGAGAGAGAGAGGAGAGAGAGAGAGGGAGAGAGAGAGAGAGAGGAGAGAGAGAGAGAGAGAGAGAGAGAGCGAGGAAAAGGAGAGAGAGAGGAAGCGGAGAAAGAGGGAGCGAGGGGAAAGAGAGAGAGAGATGGGGGTGCATAGAGGGGGAAGCAGAGGGACAGAAAACAGAGAGGCAGACAGACAGACAGACAGGCAGATGCCAAACACACAAATAGAAAAAGATACACAGTTTTAGAAACAGGAGAGAGAGAGAGAGAGAGAGAGAGAGAGAGAGGTGGTGCACGGGTATACTACACTCAAAAAACACACACACACAACCACACACACACACACAAAACACACACCAACACAACAACACAAAACAACACCACACACCCCCACCCCACCACCACCACCCACACCACCAGCACCACTGCCACCCTCTCTCCTCCCCATATACACACCCACACGCTGAGAAAATTAAAAGAAAAACAACTCAAACACAACCAAAAAACAACAGAAACAGAGAAACACTGCAACAATATCTCTCAGTCTTTGACACTTTCTCCGACATATCTTAATTCAAGAAAGTTTATACGACCTACGAAAGGGGGAGAACTGGGGATCGCATAATGGGAAGGAACTGTCAGGGACAGCTGGTGCTATGTGAAAAAGTTTATTTTTGCCCACGAAGTTCCCAAGAGAGTTTGTCAATTTCATACAATACAAACTTGAAAGTGATCGTACTGATTATACAGAACAGTTGTGAATGGAACTCAAGACACAGCTACTGCAGTACTGTAGAGAAGGGATGTAAGAAGGGAAAAATTCTAAAGAAAGAAGGAGAAGGATGCAAAGAAGAAGAAAGCAAAGAAGAATAATTAAAGAAAATAAAGAATGCTAAGAAGAAGAATGCAAAGAAGAAAAATGCAAAAGAACGCAAAGAACGCAAAGAAGAAGAAGAATGCCAAAGTAGAAGAAGAATGCAAAGAGAAGGGGAATGCAAAGAAGAAGGAAAGAAGGGAAAGCAAAGAGAATGCAAGAAGAAAGCAAAGAAGAAGAATGCAAAGATAAAGAGAAAGCAAAAAAAGAAGAATGCAAAGAAGAAGAATGCAAAGAAGAAGAATGCAAAGAAGAAGAATGCAAAGAAGAAGAATGCAAAGAAGAAGAAGAAGAAGAAGAAGAAGGGGGAAGAAGAAAAAGAGGAAGAAGAAGAACAAAAGAAGAACAAGAAGAAGAAGAAGAAAAAGAAGAAGACGACGCGAATGAAAGGAGAATGCAAAAAGTGGAAAGAAGAATGCGAAGAAAGAAGAATGCAAAGAAAAAGAAGAAGAAGAAGAAGAAGAAGTGTGTGTGTGTGTGTGTGGTGTGTGTGTGTGTTGTGTGTGTGTGTGTGTTTTGTGTGGTGTGTTTGTGTGTGTGTGCGTGTGTGTAAGTGAGTGAGTGTGTGCGTGTGCGTTTTGTGGTTGTGTGTTTGTATGTGTGTGTATGTATTTGTTTGTCAGTCTGTCTCTCTGTCTGTCCGTCTTTCTGTCTTTTTGTAATGTCTCTCTTTCTTTGTCTCTCTCTATGTCTCTGTCTCTCTTTTTCTTTCTCTCTCTCTCTTTCTCTCTCTCTCTCTCTTCTCTCTCTCTCTCTCTCTCTCTCTCTCTCTCTCTCTCTCTCTCTCTCTCCCCCCCCCTTTGAATTGCCCAAACTGAAAGTGGCTACATCCCATGTCACTCAATGTCACCCATCCTTCTCTATCGTAAGTATTGCTATTGATGCTTCGAAAATGTGTCTACAGCAATCTATAGTAGGAGCAAATGATGAGACCTGACCAGTTAAGGTCTATAGATGTTTCAGTCTATTTGTCTTCTGTCTATCCTGTCGGTCGGTCTGACTGTCTGTCTGCATGTCTGTCACCCTGCCACCCTATAATATTATTTGTATCATTTTTTTCTTGCGCTTGCCTTGTGTGTGTGGTGTGTGTGTGTGTGTGTGTGTGTGTTGTGTGTGTGTGTGTGTGTGTGTGTGGTGTGTTGGGGGGTGCTCTTTTTAATTTTACCTCCTTCTCCCCTCTGTCTCTCCGTTTCCTTAATATATGGAATGTATGTCGGTATATGTTTTTATTCTTCTTTTCATTTAATATATCATCTTTTTATCATTTCAATAGAACATCTTACGCACACGTTAAATATGTTTCACTTTTTTGTAAGAGTAGGACATTGTGTGCCGGTGGGAACGGATGACAAAATCTACAAAACTGCATACACAAGGGGCCTGGATGTAAAAAAGAACACGAGTACTTATTCTATTATCTTCGATATAAATTAATAAAATGAATAAATACATAAAATAAAAATAACAATTTCAGTTTCATCATTAAGTTTTGACATTATGCAGGGGTGGATGTAAAACAAAGAAAGAAAGAAACGCAAAAACATGTAGTGATTAATCTTCTACCTTCAGGAAAAGAACTTCATTCAGATAAATTCAGCTCAATATAATTCCATTCTCTGCTTGCCTGTCTGTCTGTCTGTCTGTCTGTCTCTCTTTGTGTGGTGTGTGTGTGTGTGTGTGTTGTGTGTGTGTGTGTGGTGTGTGTGTGTGTGTGTGTGTGTGTGTGTGTGTGTGTGTGTGTGTGTGTGTGTGTGGCTCT
>CM054152.1:55758090-55763090 GCA_028751875.1 Rapana venosa | reverse complement strand
GAGAGAGAGAGAGAGAGTGAGAGAGAGAGGGAAGAGAACTCGAACTCGAACTCGAACTCGAATATTTTAATGAGGGTATTTGGGTAAGCCAGAGGCTTCTTTACCACCAGGCCCTCATGGGGGAAAAAGTGAAACAAACATGAATAAATCAATGAATTAATAAACAAGAAAATAAAGAGGGAGAGAGAGAGAAAGAGTGAGAGAGGAGAGAGAGAGAAGAGAGAGAGAGAGAGAGAGAGAGAGAGAGAGAGAGAGAGAGGAGAGAGAGGAAAAGGAGAGAGAGAGAGAGGAGAGAAAAGAGAGAGAGAGAGAGAGAGGAGAGAGAGAGAGAGAGAAGAGACGGGAAAAAGAGAGAGAGATGGAAGGAAGAGGAGACAGAGAGAGAGCGAGCTACATTTCACAAAACTCTCATGGGACTCCAAACAGTTCACTAACGCCACAAATGGAAGGAAGAGTGAGACAACTAGAATGATCAGTTGGTGTTATGGAACGTTTAGGTTACAGTTCAAAGCTACTCACAGTTATTTTGAATAGAGGAGAGAGAGATACTGCAGACTTTAGACTTCGGGCTTTTACTGTACATCAGCCTTAGGCCACAATACAACAAGAATGTCGGGCAGAGAGAGAATGAGAGACATGCAGAGACATTGACAATAGCACAGAGACTGAGGGACACAGATAGATAGATAGAGAGAGAGAGATACAGAGACAGACAGAGAGACAGAGACAGTGAGAGACACAGAGAGAGACAGAGAGAGAGAGACAGAGGCAGAGACAGAGACAGAGAGACATGTAGATACAGAGAGAGAGACACACACACATTTTTACAAAACTCTCATGGGAATCTAAACAATTCGCTAAGGCCACAGATGGAAAGAAAAAGAATCCATATGTATTGGGGAAGAGTGGACAACAAATACTAAACAATTACTAGCCGCCATGGCGCAGTGGTTAGCGCCTTGGGTTACGGACTTGAAGGTCGCGGTTTCGATTCCCATAAGAGTCATAGGGATTTTTCGGACTCCGGCCGGCTCCTACCCAGAGTGAGTGTTCTGTGGGCTCAGTGGGAAGACTGGGACCACACAGTCGAGCTTCATCCACTTAACGGATGCGAGTTTGAGAGCGTTGCTCCAAATTACCTGACCAACACTGCAGGTGTCTGTATCTCTCGGGCCCGGTTGACGCCGGGATATATTATGATAGTAAGCGTAGAGTACAACCCTGTCAAATAGTCTCAAAGCATATGCACTTCCACAGCAGCATCATTACGTCATCCTCATTGTCATTGATCATCATGCATTAAAAAAAAATTGCCTCTGATTCGGTGGTCCTAGTTTCTCTGGTCTCATGGTGACCTCAGATTCGATTTGCCCATACACTTCTGTGCCTGTGGTGAGTTTGTGTCAAGGCCTTTGGGGTTGGAGGTTCGCGGGAGATGGTCGTTGGAGGGACGTTGTGGTGGTTGCCACCTCGGGTGGGCAACTCACTCAGTCTGGCTCCGCGACTGAGCTAATACTGTCGTTAGTAGGGGGCTTGATAGGTGGTGTCCTGCGTATGTTAGCTCAGAACAGGCACCACTGAACACCACCAAAGTGACCCAGCAGCAGTGCAGGGCCCCTCTGGCTGGTGGCCCCACGGCGGCCTGATAGTGATGGGCTCCCTGTGGACTTCCGACCCTGAGGATGAGACATAGCAAATCTGGGTGTGGTTGTGGCGGGAGATTGGAATGAGCGGCGTGGGAACAGTAGGACGAGGGTCGTCAGAAGATGAGGCAGCAAAAAAAACAAAAAAACTAAACAATTATTGATGAGAAGATATTATGAAAGGTTAGCTTTCAGTACTTAATTACCGCTGGAGAGAGGAGAGAGAGAGAGAGAGAGAGAGAAGAGAGAGAGAAGAGAGAGAGAGAAGGAGAGAGAGGAGAGAGGAGAGAAGGACGAGAGACAGAGATACAGAGAGGCAGAGAGACGAGACGAGACGAGAACAGAGACACAGAGAGAGAATAGGGAATAAGAGAGATACAGGAAAGAGAGAAAGATAGAGAAACAGAGACAGAGAGAGAAAGGAGATAAAGAGAGATAAAGAAAGAGAGTGAGAGAGAGACAGGCAGACAGACAGACAGTCGACAGAGACAGATAGAGAGAGTGATAGACAGAGAGAGACACACACACAGATAGAGAAGAGACAGACAGACAGACACAGAGAGAGAGGCAAAGTTGCAGACATCAGAGAGACAAGAGAGGGAGAGAATAAGTATGGGTGGCGAGAGGGAGAGAGAGAGAGAGACAGAGAGAGAGAGAGACAGACAGACAGACAGAGAAAGACATAGAGACAGAGAGACAACAGATGACACCGGACAGAGAGAGACACAGATAGACACAGAGAGAAAGACAGACAGACACAGCGAGAGGCAAAGTTGCAGACACTCAGAGACAACAGGTGGAAAGAATAAGGAGTGGGTGGAGAGAGAGAGAGAGAGAGAGAGAGAGAGAGAGAGGAGAGAGAGAGAGAGAGAGAGAGAGGAGAGAGAGAGAGAGAGACAGACAGACAGACAGACAGACAGACAGACAGACAGAGAGATGGGAACAAATTACGTGTATGTGAGAGAGGAAAGGAACACAGAGAAAAAAGAGTGTCTGAATAACTTGAGACAGTGTTGAATAATTTGAAAGGCAGAGGAGGAGTTGCGATCGAAAGGCTGGCACAAAAGTGGCACTGCCAAAACAAATCCTCTATCTGTGAGTGAGAGCTACATTTCACAAAACTTTCATGGGACTCTGTGCACCGTTCTACTGAAACTGACTGGGAATGGACAATAAAATCCATAATTGTTTTGGAGGTGCAAACAGACTTGAAAAGATGAGTAGGCGTTATGAAAGCTTTGGTTATGGTACAGGCTACTTATTGTTTGATTAAACAGGAAGAGAGAGGGAGGGAGGGAGGGAGGGAGAAAGAGAGAGAGAGAGAGAGAGAGAGAGAGAGAGCGAGAGACAGCCAGACAGCCAGACAGCCAGCCAGCCAGCCAGCCAGCCAACCAGACAAAGTGAGACAGAAAGAAAGACAGAGAGAGACAGGCAGGCAGACAGACAGACATGGAGAAAGATAAAAGGAGAGAGAGAGACAGAGATAAAGAGACAGACAGAGACATTGACAGAGACAGAGAGAGGCATACAGACAAACACACAGCCAGACAGACAAGCACAGACACAGACACAGAGGGAGAGGCAGTATGTTTATTAACGTGTCTCTGTAAAACGCAAGTATGCTTTGATGATTATCTGTCTGTGTGTCTGTTTGTCTGTATATCTATTTGCCTCTCTCTCTCTCTCTCTCTCTCTCTCTCTCTCTCTCTCTCTCTCTCTCTCTCTCTCTCTCTCTCTCTCTCTCCTCTCTCTCTCTGTGTCAACGCATGTGCCTGTCTCTCCACCTTAGCGTAAAATTGCTCACGCTTTCCACTCACTGCACACACAGGTCTGAAATGTAAAGTGCTGACTCTTTCCTCTCAATGCACAAGGGTCACTTCATTCCACAGAACTGCTGCCAGAGTCATGGCACACAGCAGTTTCCATTTCCAGACTGGCTGAAAGTAAAGGCATCCTCTGAGGACTAGGAAAAGTAAAGTGTTGTCTGATGTTGGCAGTGGGATTGCTTAAACTTCTTGTAGTTTCGCTTGTACTTCGTTCTCACTTGTTACTTGATTGATTTCGAATATGTGTGTGTGTGTGGTGTGTGTGTGTGTGTGTGTGTGTGTGTGTGTGTGTGTGTGTGTGTGTGTGTGTGTGTGTGTGTGTGTGTGTGCGTGCGTGTGTGTGTTTGAGGAGAGATAGATAGATAGATAGATAGATAGATAGATAGATAGATAGATAGATAGATAGATAGATAGATAGATAGATAGATAGATAGAGAGAGAGAGAAAGAGAGAGGGAGATAGAGAGCTATGAACTCTGTAATGGTTTATTTGCACATAGGCCTTAGACCACTAGACATTTAAAAAAAAAAAACCAAGGAAAATATCTGATATAACAACACATATCGAGAGAGAGAGTTAAAAAATTACAGATGATGATGATGATGATGATGATGATAATGATGATAATGATAATGACGACGACTACGACGACGACGACGATGCTGCTGCTGCTGCTGATGATGATGATGATTATGATGATGAGATCCAAGATTTTGTTGAGTTTTTGCATAATGTTTATGCGTACACTTTTGCCTACATTAATAAAGACATGTCAACGTTGGGATGGTGTCTAAACAGAACGCAGTGGTGCTTGTTTTATTGCTTTTGTGTTTTTAGTGTTGTCTCATTCCTTTTTCTTCTTCTTCTTCTTCTTCTTCTTCTTCTTTCTTCTTCTTCTTCTTCTTTCTTTTCTTCTTCTTCTTCTTTTCTTTTTGTTCTTGTTCTTGTTCTTGTTCTTCTTCTTCTTCTTCCTGTTGTTCTTGTTCTTGTTCTTCTTCTTCTTCTTCTTTTTCTTCTTCTTCTTCGTCTTCTTCTTCCATTCTATGGCTTTTGGGATGTCATCAAGCTAAATGATGCAATAGCAATGCACTTAATGTTTCCATGTTCTCCATCAATAAAACATACACAGCAAAAACCTTATCATTCTAAATACCCTAAATGATGTGGACATTTTTAAAGATGTGTGTCGACAGTTCCTTCTGTATAGTTGGTCAATGATCACTGAAAAGCTGCATAAAAGCTATTTATGTAGTATGATATATTTTCTGAGGTGTGTGTATACCCATTTGGAAATAAAGCAATGACACATGTATGCGTATAAACCGACCTGATAAATCATATAAATGCACTGCCTTCCATTCAACATACAAATTTAGGATCTAGTTCTATGAAATGAAAAGCTCGCCAATTTTAATCATTAACGCAAATGCCAAGTCCATAGTGTTTCAACATAGAAACTTATGCCTAAATATTGAGAAATGGAATTCAGAAAAAAAAAACAACAACAACAAAAATAACATTCTCATAAGGA
>CM054152.1:55750590-55755590 GCA_028751875.1 Rapana venosa | reverse complement strand
GTTATCTCTCTGTCTCTATATCTCTCTCACTATGTGTCTTTCTGTCTGTCTTTCATCTTTTCACTCTCTCACTCTCTCTCTCTCTCTCTCTCTCTCTCTCTCTCTCTCTCTCTCTCTCTCTCTCTCTCTCTCTCTCTCTCTCTCTCTATCTCTGCGCATGCGTTCGAGCGTATACGTGTGTGTATGTATGAGTGCGTGTGTATCTGTATGTTGTGTGTTTGTGTGTGTGATTGTGTGTGTGTGTGCGCGTACGTGTGTGTGTTTGAAGATGTGGATATGCATGTGTGTATAGGTATGTGTGTATATGTGTGTGTATAAACGTGAGTGCGCGTGTTTGTGTGTGCGTGTGTATGTATGCGTGTGTGTGCGTGCGTGCCTGTGTGTGTGTGTTTGTGTGAGAGAGAGAAAGAGAGAGAATAGCTGTAGGCTACATGCCACCTAGATTGTCACGAGTCTGTCACGTGTTAGCCGTGTAAAAATTGCACATGCCATGAAAAAAAGGAAGAAGAGACATTGTGACCTTGTATTCTTGTCGCAGACCAGTTTGTTGTAAAAAGTTTATTTTGAATGTGTACAGTTTTTGTGGAAACTCCTCCACCTTGACAATTCCTTATGAAAAAAGGATTTGAATCTCTACGTAACCATGTTCTGGAATCCATGACATGATGACTATTTGGGCTGAAATTTGTTATGTTCTCGGTATTTGATATTATGTGTTTTGTGCCCAGCCCCCCTCCCACTGTCCCCTTGTGAATGGGCATCTTGCTTATCACAATAAACCTTTGTCATTGTCATTGTCTGCCAGCCTGATTGTGCATTCATATCTGTGTGTATGTGACTTTTTATGTTATTTTATTTTATTATTTTATTTTGAGGATAACGGAATACGCACTGATGTAGATTGTTACCTCTAGTCTCCATGTGTATGCAGTTTAGTCAACATTTTCATTGTTCCAGCTGCACACAATGGCCTTCTCATCCAAAAGTGGAACAGGATTTATCATGTCAAGATGTTCTGCATGCGTTTGCATATGGGACCTCAGTTTGTAGTATCATCTGAAAGACATCTGGGAAGAGTGGAGTGTGCACCGATGTTAACTCCAAGGGAAATATCCCCCTGAACGGGAATAGAACCCGGTCATCAGATTGCAAGCAAAATGATTTAACAACTAGGCTATCCAATCTTCTATGAATGAGTGAGTGAGTCAGTGTGGCCATGCGTGTTTGTTTGTGTGTGTGTGTGTGTGTGTGTGTGTGTGTGTGTGTGTGTGTGTTGTGCCTTGCATGTGTGTGCTTGCGTGTGTGTGTGAGCATGCGTTCGTGCATATGTGTGTGTGTGCATGCTCATGTCTGTAATTGATGTGTGTTTCTTTGTCTGTCTGCTCCTCTGCCCATCTGTCTTTCTCAAATGTAAGGTGCTGACTCACTGCTTTCAATGCACAAGGGTCACTTTATTCCACAGAACTGCTGCCAGAGTCATAGCACACAGCAGTTTCCATTTCCAGACTGGCTGAAGGTAAGGACTTCTCTGAGGACTAGGAAAAGTAAAGTGCTGTCTGATACTGGCAGTCCATCCTTTTAACTTTTTAATCATCACTTGCACCCTTTTTGCCACCAATTTCTCTTCTGGGTTTTTTCTGTTTCTTTCTGTCTGTCTGTCTGTGTCTGTCTGTTGGTTTGTTTGTCAGTCTATCTCTCTCTCTCTCATTTCTTCTTCTTGTTCTTGTTTTTGTTTTTGTTCTTCTTCTTGTTCTTGTTCTTCTTTGTCTTCTTGTTCTTGTTCTTGTTGTTGTTGTTGTTGTTCTTCTTCTTCTTCTTTTCTTCTTCTTTCTTCTTCTTCTTCTTCTTCTTCTTCTTCTTCTTCTTCTTCTTCTTCTTCTTCTTTTCTTCTTCTTCTTCGTCTTCTTCTTCTTCTTCCATTCTATGGCTTTTGGGATATCATCAAGCTAAATGATGCAATAGCAATGAACTTAATGTTTCCATGTACTCCATCAATAAACCATACACAGCAAAGACCTTATCATTCTAAATACCCTAAATGATGTGGACATTTTTAAAGATGTGTGTCGACAGTTCCTTCTGTATAATTGGTCAATGATCACTGAAAAGCTGCATAAAAGCTATTTATGTAGTATGATATATTTTCTGAGGTGTGTGTATACCCATTTGGAAATAAAGCAATGACACATGTATGCGTATAAACCGACCTGATAAATCATATAAATGCACTGCCTTCCATTCAACATACAAATTTAGGATCTAGTTCTATGAAATGAAAAGCTCGCCAATTTTAATCATTAACGCAAATGCCAAGTCCATAGTGTTTCAACATAGAAACTTATGCCTAAATATTGAGAAATGGAATTCAGAAAAAAAACAACAACAACAAGAATAACATTCTCATAAGGACTAGATCTTCAAAAAAAGGCAATAAACAAGAGAGCAGGTGCATTATCTGACAGCGGATCATCTGAGTTACACCTGCTCTTCTTTGAAGTAATGGGATGTTCTCACATCCTGTGCTGAACAGCTTGTCATCAGCAGCCATGTTTCAGAGCCTGCTCCATGGCAGTGGGTTTTCTCTCTTGAGGGCTGTTCAGTGTGATTATCTTCCAAAGGGACAGGAGGAGACAGGAGTTTGCAAAAAAAGGGATGGTGGCATGTGTGTGTGTGCTTTTGAGTTTGGGTGTGTGCATGTGTATATGACTGTGTGTGTGTGTGTGTGTGAAGGAAAGGAGAGGTGAGGAGAGAGAGCAAGAGTGTGAGAGAGAAACTGTCTCTCTGTCTGTCTGTGTCTCTCTGTGTCTGTCTCTGTCTCTGTGTCTCTCTGTTATCTCTCTGTCTTTATATCTCTCTCACTATGTGTCTGTCTGTCTGTCTGTCTTTCACTCCCTCACTCTCTCTCTCTCTCTCTCTCTCTCTCTCTCTCTCTCTCTCTCTCTCTCTCTCTCTCTCTCTCTCTCTCTCTCTCTCTCTTTGTCTGTCTGCCAGCCTGATTGTGCATTCATATCGGTGTGTATGTGACTTTTTATGTTGTTTATTTATTTTTATTTTTGAGTATAACGGGATAAGCACTAATGTTTTTTTTTACATCTAGTCTCCATGTGTATGCAGTTTAGTCAACTTTGTCATCTGTTCCCGCGGCACACGATGGCCTTCTAATCCAAAAAGCAGAACAGGATTTAGCATGTTAAGATGTTCTGCATGCGTTTGCATTAGGGCCCTCAGTTTACAGTATCATCTGAAGGACATCTGGGAAGAATGAAGTCTGTACCGATGTTAAATCCAAGGGAAATAACCCCTTGAACGGGATTTGACCCCAGGTCATCAGATTGCGAGCAAAACGATTAAACTACTAGGCTATCCATTCACCTATGACTGAGTGAGTGTGTGCATGCGTGTTTGTATGTGTGAGTGTGTACGCGCATGTGTGTGTGCGTGTGTGTGTGAGCATGCGTGGGTGCACATGTGTGTGCATGCCCATGTCTGTATTTGATGTGTGTTTCTGTGTCTGTCTGCTCCTCTGCCCATCTGTCTATCTCAAATGTAAGGTGCTGACTCACTCCTTTCAATGCACAAGGGTCACTTTATTCCACAGAACTGCTGCCAGAGTGATAGCACACAGCAATTTCCATTTCCAGACTGGCTGAAAGTAAGGCCTTCTCTGAGGACTAGGGAAAGTAAAGTGCTGTGTGATACTGGCAGTCCATCCTTTTAACTTTTTAATCATCATTTGCACCATTTTCGCCACCAAATCCTCTTCTGGGTTTTTTCTGTTTCTTTCTGTCTGTCTTTCTATGTCTGTCATTTGGTTTTTCTGTCAGTCTCTTTCTTCTCTCTCTCTCTCTCTCTCTCTCTCTCTCTCTCTCTCTCTCTCTCTCTCTCTCTCTCTCTCTCTCTCTTTCTCATTTCTTGTTCTTGTTTTTGTTCTTGTTCTTCTTCTTCTTCTTCTTTGTCTTGTTGTTGTTGTTCTTCTTCTTCTTCTTCTTCTTCTTCTTCTTCCTCTTTTTCTTCTGTGTCTTCGTCTTCTTCCATTCTATGGTTTTTGGGATGTTATCAAGTTAAATGATGCAATAGCAATGCACTTAATGTTTCCATGTACACCATCAATAAATCACACACAGAAAAGACCTTACAGTTCTCAATACTCTAAATGATGTCTACATTTTTAAAGATATGTGTCGCCAGTTCCTTTTGTGTGTCTGGTAAATGATCACTGAAAAGCTGCATAAAAGCTATTTATGTAGCATGATATATTTCCTTAGATATGTGTATACCCATTTGGAAATAAAACAATGAAAGATGTATGCATATAAACGAACCTTATAAATCATAGAAATTCACTACCTTCCATTCAACGCACAAATGTACGATCTAATTATATGAAATAAGAAGCCCACTAATGTTAATCATTAGCGCAAGTGTCAAGTCCACAGTGTTTCAGCATAGAAACTTACACCTAAATAATGAGGAATGGAATTCAGAAAAAATCCACATAACATTTATGTAAGGACTAGATCTTCAAAAAAGGCAATAAACAAGAGAGAAGGTGCATTCATCTGGCAGCGGGTCATCTGAGTTACATCTGCTCTTCTTTGAAGTAATGGGATGTTCTCACATCCTGTGCTGAACAGCCTGTCCTCACCAGCCATGTTTCAGAGCTTGCTCCATGGCAGTGGGTGTTCTCTCTTGAGGGTTGTTCAGTGTGATTATCTTCCAAAGGGACAGGGCGAGACCAGAGTGAACTAAAAGGGGTTGTAGACGTAATACAGAGAGGGAGAGAGAGAGAAAGAGACAGAGAGAGAGAGGGACAGAGAGACAGAGACAGAGGAACCGAGAGACAGAGACAGAGGAACCGAGAGAAAATTTGTCAGCTAAACAAAAGACAAAGAAGGTGCTCACAGCAATTTTTCTTTTAGGTGCCTCTCTCTGTCTTTGTCTCTCTGTCTCTCTCTGTCTCTCTCTGTCTCTCCCTGTCTTTGTCTCTCTCTCTCTGTCTC
>CM054152.1:55685590-55740590 GCA_028751875.1 Rapana venosa | reverse complement strand
ACACACACACACACACACAGGTTGTAGGCTATGGCAGGGTAATGGGATTTTGGCTGTTGAAGGCAGGGGCAGTTTTGAGATGAAAGAGGGCAAAAGTTAGGTTTGAAACAAAAATGTCTCGAGGCTGGATTTAAGTGTGTCATATCTAGGCCTCTGTCGAAGAAAGAGAGGAACGTTGTTCCAGATGGTTGGACCAGACATAGAGAAAGAGCGACGACCAACGGTGGACTGGTTGAATCTAGGTATTCGTAAGCACAAGGTATCTGCAGCAGAGTGGAGGGAACGAGAAGGAGTGTACAGGTGAAGACATTCACAGAGGTAGGAGGGTGCTGTTTGGTGGAGACATTTCTAACAGAGGGTAATGATCTTATAGTTTACTCTCTGTGGCACAGGCAACCAGTAGAGAGATCGTAAGATAGGAGTAATATGTTCAGATTTGTTTTCTTTCTGAGGACTAGGCGAGCTGCAGAGCTTTGTATATGTTGAAGGGAGTGGATAGATGTTGCTGGAAGACCAGACAAATAAGAATTGCAATAATCCAGACGTGAGAGAATGAGAGACGCAACAAGTGTGGATGTTGCATCAGTGGACAGGTACTTTCCAATTGCACTGATACGCCGTAATTGATAGTAGCACGACTGGCAGATCTGGGTGATGAATTTTTGCATAGACAGCGTGTTGTCGATAACAACTCCTAGATACTTCACAGCAGTGGGCAGAGGAACCGATGTATTACCGAGTTCTATTGAAGTTGTTGTAATGGAAGAGAGTTTGTGTTTGGTCCCTACAAGCATGGATTCGGTTTTATCTGCGTTTAACTGTAATTTGTTTTGTATCATCCAGTTTTGGATATCTTGAAAGCAGTAGGCCATATTTATCAAGAGAGAAGGCAGATTTTTAGGTGTAACACTACTTTGAATCTGAGAGTCATCTGTGTAAAAGTGATAGTTGATATGATGACGGTTTATTATAATATGTGATAAAGGAGCAGTATAGAGAGTGAAAAGAACAGGGCCGAGAACTAATCCCTGCGGGACACCACATTCCAGTTTGGTAATGCCTGTATCTTGTTTACTGCGACTGTCTGGAATCGGTCAGTGAGGTATGAACTGAACCAGGAGAGGGCTGTGCCAGTAACACCGACTGTTTTTTGAAGACGGGGGAGAAGAATTGAATGGTCAATAGTGTCGAAGGCTGCAGATAAGTCGAGTAGAGTGAGAAGGGGGATTTTCCTCGAGTCAGAAGCAAGTAGAAGTGTATTTAGGGTATGGACTAGGGTAGTTTCAGTGCTATGGTTGACGTGATAGGCAGCCTGAAACTTAGGAAACAGAGTGTTGGAGAGAAGGTGGTTATTGAGCTGTTTTAGAACTACTTTTCAAGGACTTTAGAGATGAAAGGTAGGTTGGAAACAGGTCTATAACTCTTCAGAATGTTAGGGTCAAGGTCATGCTATTTGAGTACAGGTACCAAAGAATTAGGGATCAGGAACTGCAGGCTGGAAAGGAGTCTGATCCAATCTGGAACGGATGTTACGGATTTTGTCAGAAAAGAATGCAGAAATTATAGAAGGAAGTTTAGAGTGGTTGTGGATGGAAGGCAGAGGGCTTGCCTTCACAGATCCAAGGAGAGTAGAAGTGAGGGAAAAGAGAGATTTCATTGACGTGGCATCAATAACTTGAGAAGAGTAGTACTTTGTTTTTTTCTGAAAGAATTAAAGATTTGACTTTGTTTATTTGTTTTTGGAAGAGCTGCTTGTTTTTGTTTTTCGCAACTGCCACTCTAGCTGCCTGCGATTGCGCTTTGCAATCAGGATGTCGTGGGAGTACCATGGTGCACAGGGCCTGTCAGGCAGGAGACGGTCAGTGGGAGGTGCATGCCCATCAAGCAGTTGACTGAGAACAGCATTGTAGTGTTTCGAGGGGTCAGTGTCGTAAGAGGTTAGTGAAAGGCGTTCAGCAGCTTTTGTAGAGAAAGTTTCAATGTCTATAGCCTTGAGATTGCGACGGGTGACACATTTCTTCTTTCTGATAGGTTTGCAATGTTGAGGGAGAAAAGAACAGCGGAATGATCAGAAAGTAGTTCATCAGTGGTAGATACAGATGAGACCAAATCTTGTGATACATCTGTAATGAGCCAGTCTAAAATATGTCCTGATCTATGTGTTGCTTCAGCTATCAGCTGTGAAATAGAGTGGTTGGACAAACAAAAGAGAAAGACGTTTGACATCAGGAGAAGACGGGTTGTCGAAGTGGAAGTTAAATTCGTCGAGAATAATAAGCTTTCTGGGAGAAAGGCTGTAGTGATGTAGGAGTGACTGATATTCTTGATGGAAGATGGACGATGTCAGATTATTCCTACGGCTTGGAGGTGAACGGTAAAGACAGCAGAAAGTAATAGCGTGGCCAGGTGTATTGAAGTTGAGTTCACAAACTTCAAAGGATTGAGGTGAGAAAGGAAGGGAGTGACAGAAAGAAAGAGCAGGTTCGAGTGTGTATTTATAAACGACGGCAATGCCACCTCCACGGGACAGTCGGGGGAAAGAAAGAGTTCTATAACCAGGTGGTGTCAGTTGTTTTATCTTCGGTTCGTGACCATGTGGTTTTAACCAGGTTTCTGTGAGAAATGTGATATCAATATTCCGGTCAGAGATGAAGTCAGAAATTAGGTCAGCTTTACCTTCTGGACAGACAGATTGCAAATTGAACAAGCACAAGTAAAGAAGATTTGTGGGAGGCAGAGAGGTTGATGATGACTGTGGTGAGTTAGGATAACTGTCAGAGGAAAAGAATGAAGGTGATGGTAGGGATGTGGAGAGTGGTAGAGCAGACAAAAGTTTGGATTGAGAGTCAGGTGTGGCGGATTGTGAAAGAACTGGGCCAGTTTTAACATTTGCAGTGTCATGCACACCATAGTCCACATTGTAATCAGAACACGTGTTGTCAGAATCATAAACAAAAGAAGAGGCATCAGAGGGAAGCAAGCGGTGTTGTCATTGGTTACGGTGGTAGCGGCGGCAGTGATGTCAGAAGTGAGGGCGGAGACGGATGCATGGGACCGTAGGCGATGATGTCTGCCGGCACGTGTACCTCGTCTCGTTTTGCGGCGGTTGATTCCTAAGGTTAAAATATGTTTTTTTGAGTATGTTGGGTATGGGGTAAAACCCATGTTTAAGCAAAGCTCTTATGTCTGCCGCTGTGATTGTCATTTAAGTGGAAGAAAGAACTCTGGGTGGTTGAGGTGGGGAAGGTTTGAATTCGAATCTCACGTGCAATTGTTCATGCGGCAGCAGGGATACACTGAAATGGGTCACCAGGACCAGAACAGTCAGTTGAACACAAATCATGAAGACAATACAATTTCAAAAAATGTATCCGAAAATGAAAATTATATATTAAAGTATTTCAAAAGTCAAACAATATCACGGAAAACCATTCTCACGAGTCGAAGTACAGTGAAACCACAAACATGTAGATGTAAAACTTATCTGCAGAATGGAAGAAAAACACACCCAAAGAAACGCTCCAAACTCAGAGAACACACGGCTGCCGTCAGCGCAAAGGCTTTATCGTTTCCCAGGTCAACATAATGCAGCCCTGCTGGTGCCTTCATTCCTTCGGAGTATAACATGCTGAAGTTCAATCTGTGCTATAGATCTGTAATTCATGTAGTGTTAAAATGGATTTCGGAAACACCAACATACCAGCATGCATCCCTAAGTCAGAATTTGGTTACCTTCAGGGTGGCAAAAAACGATAAAAAGGCACGGCGCACACAAAAACGCGCACACAACACACAACACACACACAACACACACACACACACACACAACACACCACACAAAACACGCGCGCCGCACACACACACAACAACACAACACACACACCACACACACACAACACACCAACACACACACACACACAGCACACAACTGTTAAACTTGCGTGTTAAAGTTGGGTTGTTTTTTCCAGATGTTATCTAACCTTTTCTTTTATTGTTCGTATTCCTTGTTAGACACTTTTCAGTCAAACAATCACAAATGTGAATAGACGTTAAACTGAAATATCACACAAGCACTCAAAAACACACCACTCACACACACACCGGGGCACACACGCACCACGCGAACACACACACACACACACCAACAACACACACCCACATGGTAAACCTTGGCTGTACCAAAAAACGCAAACAAAACTAAAAACATCCCGCGTGGTTTGATACAAGAACCGTCAGCAGTATCTGGGGAAAGAAAGCAAACCCTATTCACAAAACACAACAAGACAGCCAGCCGATAAAACTTAAACATATATTTGGATCCAATCACCTATCACACGTTAAAGGAAATAGTCATGTCGATCATTTTCAATACAGTTCTTTAGACACTGTCTGCTAGATTCCTGGTGTCAACAGCAATGTTTTTAAAGACAAATGTTGGGAAAGGGTTGGATTGATACTAAAGTTTCCAAAACGAATCAAAATTTCGGTGTTCAGATAAAGACTTCCTCATTGTCAACCGCTACAACAAACACACACAAAAACACACACACACACACACACACACAACAAACACACACACAACACGCACGCAGCACGCAACGCACGCACACACACACACACACACACACCCCACGCCGCGCGCAAACGCACATGTGTTACGAGTTGTCAGGAAATTTTTCTTGCTGGGGTGGGGGGGGTTCCATTTTTTTTATTGATAGGGTGGGTTTTTTTTGTTTTTTTATCGCGTGATGTGTTGTGTTTTCTTTCTTTTTTTCTCTTTCTATTTTATTATGGGTAGCTTTTAAATTTAAAGGGTTATGGAATAATGTAGTTAGTTTGATCAGGTCTTTGTTCTAGATAGAGCTTGATGAAAAAAAAGCAAATGCATGCTTACCCTGTAACAATAAAAAGGAAATGTACTTGACTTGACTTCACACACACACACAACAAAACAAAACCCACACACACACACACACACAACACACGTATTTCTTATAGTTAATCTAAGCTATAAGAAACCCCGTGATTTAATTGGTGTTATCATTGTTACCTTTTGTGACTAAAGTTACTTAGAATACATATCATATCATGCACACATCCATCAACAAAATTTCCCTTCCTTTTCCATTCTAACATCACTTAGTGAATGATGTAAAACGAAGCAACAACAACACACACACAACACACACACACACACACACACACACGCACACACACACACAAACCGCGCGCGCCGCGAAAAAATCAAATGCCAACTAAAGAAAGCAGAATAGCAACTCTTGAATAATGCTTAAAAACAACAGCAAAACAAAAATAAAAAATAGTACCCAAAAAATCAAAATTTCTAGCAAGATCTAAAAGTGAACAGTTTAAGGCATGTTACATCAAAGTTTTAAAAGTGGTTACTAAGCATAAAGCTTTAGGAGTGATAATATACACACTTCAAGATGACTATTTATATCACACTTGAGTGACCATGTACCAGCATTTTTAAAAGCAATTACAAAGCATTTCTACAGGACTATAAACACGACATTTTTCCAGTGTTTATAAACGCAGTTGTGCAGCTATATAACAAAATTTTTGCAGAACATTTAACACAGCACTGCAAGATGACAAATAAGCAGTTGTGGAGATATATAAACTAGATAGAATGTAATTTGACTATAGCACAGAGCTGTAAGGTGACATATATGACATTGTGGTAAGAATAATACACACATTGTTGTGCGACATATGCACGCAGCTTAAAAGGACTAATAAAGCAGTGTGATTGAAACTAAACACACAGCTGTGTCAATGCTATAGTACAGAAAATTAAATTAAACACAGCATTTTGTAAAGGGGCATGTACACAGCAACGTAAGGGAATTATATCACACCAACTGAAATGTGACTCTAACACAGCGGGTTTAGAGGAAAATATACAACACAGATTAGAAAAAACTATGAGAGGGGGGTAGGGTTGAAAGTGGGAGTTGTAGGGGGAAAGTATAGGTGAAGTCGGGAAGAAGGAGATATAGGGTGGGTATGGAGGAGTTAGGAGTATGAAGTTTTTTACTTTTAAATTTTTAAAATTCTTTTATATAGAGGGAAAAATTTAAATAACACTTATCTGCTTTTCACATCCGTTCCCCGGTGTATGCTTTTGGAAAAATTTTGTCATCTGTTTCCCCGGACACAATGCTACTTTTCAAAAAGCGTACAGTATTTAACGTGTGCGCAGAGGGTTCTCGTGCGTTCGAAACATGGGCCCTTTTGTTTATTTTTTCATCTAAGACTTTCAAGAGAGGGTCTGCACTGAGTTAAATGATGTATGGTAGGGAGTTAAGGTGAGGAGGGGAAGGTGCAGTCTTGGAGTGGGAGGGTGTGAGGAGGAGAAAAGATGATAGGGAAGGTGTGGGAGGGAGAGTTGTTGGGGCGGGGGGGTTAGGAAAAAAAGGGTATGGGAGGGGGAGGTAGAGCAGGATAGGAAAGGATCCCGTGTAGGGAAGGTTGGGATAGGGGGAAGGTTTGGGGGGATTGTATGATGAGATAAGAATCAGAGGAGGATTGGTTTAGAGGAGGGTTAAAATTTAATGGGTCTGCGGGGAAAAGGTTAGGGGCAAAGTAATTTAGTGGAGAATAAGTATGGTTAGGAAACTTGGGATAGGAGAGGATTTAGGGGAGATATAAGGGGGAAAAGTCAGGGAGGGGAGGGGAATTGATGTTTGGGAAGCACATAATGGGAGGGTGTTTTTTGGGAGGGAAAAGGGTTTGGGGAGAAGTTTTTTTTAAGTGGGAAAGTAGGGTTCGGGAAAGGTTGGAAATATTGGGGGGTGGGTGTAAGCGGAGATATGATGAGGGAAAATCGGAGGGGAGAATGTTTAAGGGACGGTACAATAGAGTAGGTCTGGGACGGTAAGAGTTTGGGGAAAAAGTATGTTATGGGAAGACTATGTTGGCAAATTTGGGGATAGGGAGAGAGGGGGAGAATTTTAAAAAGGGTTCAGAAGGGAAGGCGGTTAAGGGGGGAGTATGGGGTGGTAATCAATAGAAGTAGTTATTAGTGTGTTGTGTGGTGTGTGTGTGTTGTGGTTGTTGGCGCCGTGTTGTTTACTTTTGTATTGTAAAAAAACTTTAATTGTTGGTGTGTTGTTACATTTAAATTTGTAAAAACTTAATTGTAACTGCTTGCATGTGAAAACTAGGAGTGAGAGCGCCTTTTTTGTTTATTTGCAATAAGCGCTGTAAAATTTCCCCATCAGTAGGTATATAGTAGTAGTAAATATTATATTATTTTATTTACTATTTATTTTTTTTTGTATTCTTTAATCTCGGGGATATTGGATAAGCATTCGTGCGCTTTTTCCCATGCACCCCTTGTGTATTCTTTGTAAATTTTTGGGTCATCGTTCCCAGTTTAGGGATATATATGTGGGCTAATCTGGGGAATAGAGAAGTTTAGGGGGAGCAGGTCTAGGAAGGGAGGAGGTTATTGGATGTATGGTTGGGCATAGTAGTAGTATATGGGTATATAGTAGTATAGTAGTAGTTTATATAGAATAGTAATAGTAAGTATAGTTATAGTAGTAATCGTTTTTGTTTTTAAATTAGTATAGTAGTAGAAGTAGTATAGTAGTATCGTTGTTGTTGTTATTATTATTATTATATTTATTATTATATCATACTTTGTTAATGTAATGAATAAGCACTTGTGTGCGTTTTTCATTCATTTCCCGTGTGTTTGCAGTTTTGTTGTTGTCATTCTTTCAACCGGCACGCAATGGCCTACTCTCCGAATGTGGACGATTAGGGGAAGGGGTTATGGAGGGAGAGTATGAGACCGAGGACATGTTTAAGAGGGATAGATGGGGGTAGGTATAGAGGGAGGATAATGGGAAAGGGTTTATGGGGAAATATGATGAGGAAGGTTGTGGGGAGTGGGAAGTATGAGGGTACATTTGGAGGAAAAGGGGGTTAATGGGAAGAGTATGATTGGGTATGTATTGGAGGAAGAATATGTGGAAGGGTTAAGAAGGGAGGGGAAAGTATATTGTTGTTGGGGAGGTGAGATATTGTAGGGTTGCAGTTTGGGTGAAGAGTAGGTGGGGTAAAATCGAGAAAGGATTTTTAAATACCTATTGTTCCCGATACTAGGTAATTTTTTCTACTCGATAAGTTTGCAGCTCTGTAGGACCTAACTAGAAAGAAAGATGCCCTGTTTAGATCAGAAAAACTGTTTGTGGTAAAATAATTTCTACAATGTTTGTTAAGTATTTGATACCAATAAAGCTATAATCATTAGGGTTCTGAACGGGGGGGCTTGGATTAAAAACTGCTGATCTGTGAATCTTTCATTTTGTTTGGACTGAAAAATGTGTTTGGGGTTAAAAAGAAAACACCAAAATTAATATTATTGAAAAACAAACAGATTTTAAATTACTCCCCCTTTAGGTCAACAGTACTTTTTAAAATTATTAAGATGAAAACGTGGGCTACCACAAAGGCATATAATAATTATGTCGCTTGATTTAGACCAAGAGTAAAAGTTAATTGATTTAAAATTACGAATGTTTTATCTGAACTGGGGCTTGAAAAGCATGTATAATCGGGGGTAGGACAAAAAATGTTTTTTATTGAAACTTCCATCAGAGAATGGTTGACTGTAGAGGGCAAACGTGGGAAAAACCATATAAACTCTACGATAGATCATTATACAGGTTTATAGTTCAACCATTAGTAAGAATTTCCAATGAACATGATAAACATTAAATTTCATTCTCACTAGTTTGTTTCGGCATATCGACATTAGTGACATGCTTTTCGCTATAAGTTTTGCACGATATGCTATGTCCACTATGTAAAGAATCACTAAGACGAAGCTATTTTTTTTGAATGTCCTGTTCACTTCTTTGCAAATAAGATTTATAAACATTTTTATTTTTTAGTTTTATTTTTATATCGAGGCTAATGGATTAAGACTAAATGGCTTTTTTACATCCGTCCCCGTGTTATGCGTTTTGAAAATGTTTCCTTGTTCCACCAGCACACAAATGGCCTACTCTTTCGAAAAGCGGAGGAAACAGTTTTAAAACTTGGCAAGATTCTGCATATTCGCACACGGGCTTCGGTTTATAGTCTCATCCGAAGGAAATTTATCCCACATTGTTTTTTCCCGTTAAGTTGTCTATGGTATCAGTCCATGATAAAACTGTTCACAATATGGCTCTATTTTGTAAAAGGCTTTTCAGTTACAAGAAAAACTTACTCTTAGGCACATGTCTTGGTACAGATTTTTACTATGGTGTTTTGTATGTTGTATACCCCCATATACATCATTTGTTTTTTCTGCCCTTTCAATGGGCTATGGCTTACAGAATAAAACCATCTGAAGCTGAATATGTCTCGCTCCGTCTCTCTCTCTTTGTCTATCTCTGTAGGTCTCTCTATGTCCCCTCTGTCTTGTATGTCGGGTCAGTCTGCCTGTTTTCCTCTCTCTCTCTCTCTCTTCTCTCTCTCTTCCTCTCTCTCTCTCTCTCTCTCTCCTCTATCTCTCTCTTATACATAAAACTGCCCAGAGGAAAAGAGACCGATGATAAAAGGGAGGGAAGTGCTGTGACTGAGAAGCATCTCTAGCCTTTCCAGGATGAAATGTTATGTAAAGTACTCTCCCTCTCCTCTTTCCTCTCCCCTCCTTTCCTCCTCCTCCTCCCCTCCTTCTCCTTTTCCTCCCCTCCTCTTCTTTCTTCTTTCTTCTTCTTTTTCGTTTTCTTCATTCTTCTTCTTCTTCTTTTCTCTCTTTTTCTGTTGTGCTGCTGCTCCTCCCCCCTCCTTCTCCTCCCCCCTCCTCCTCCTCCTCCCCTCGCTCCTCCTTCCCCTCCTCCTCCAAACTGTTGTTATTGTTTTTTGGTTGTTTTGTGTTTGTTTGGGTGTTCTTCTTCTTTTCTTCTTTTCTTTTTCTTTGCATTCTTTTTTGATTCTTCTTTGCATTCTTCTCTTGGCTTTTCCTTTTGCATTCTTTTTTGCATCTCTTTTTCTTCTCTTCTCTTTGGGCATTCTTTTCTTCTTCTTCTTCTTTTTCTCTCTTCTTCGTCTTCTTCTTCTTCTTTTTTTTTTCTTTTCTTCTTCTTTTTCTTCTTTTTTTCTTCTTTTCTTTCTTCTTCTTCTTCTTCTTTTGCAATTCTTTCTTCTTCCTTCTTTTCTTCTTCTTCTTCTTTTTCTTCTTCTTTCTCTTCCTTCTTCTTTCCTTCCTTCTTCTCTTGTTCTTCTTCTTCTTCTCTTCTCTTCTTTCCGGGTTCGTTTCTTCTTTTTCTTCTTCTTCTTTCTCCTTCCCTTCTTCTTTTCTCTCTCTTCTTCTCTTTTTCTTCGTTTTCCCTTTCTCTTTTGCGTTGTTCTTCTTCCTTCATTCGTCTTCCGAAATTTTCTTTGCTTTCTTATTTTGCTTCTTCTTTGCTTTTTCCTTTCCTTGTAGGTATTCCCACTCATCTTGCATTCTTTTTTAAATTTTTTTTCCATTCTCGCTTCATTATCATCGAGAAAGAGACAAAACGAGAGACGAAGAGACAGAGATATTTATAACAAAGAGACGGGACAGAGAGAAAGAGAAACAGGATAGAGAACAGAAACAAAAGAAGAGAAACAAAAGAAGACAGGACAGAGCAGAGAGAGAGAAAAAGGGGCAGAGGACGGGGACAATCCACTCACTCACCTTGGTCGGCGACCGTTGGGGACCGCACGAACGCTGCAAGTGGACCGAAAGGGTTCTTCTGGGCTATTTTAGGAGCTTGGACGGGTGAGGCGGCTATTACGTTGGATATCCAGTTTTGCGTGGTCGTCCTCCTCCTTGCTCTTCAAACCTCCTGCAGGACTGTTTGACAGGGTTATGCCTTGTGGGGCCAAACCACTTCAGTTTTCCTCCGTTTGACTGTATCTAGCAAGATTCTTGTTTGCCAGCTTGCCTCGATCTGCTGCAGACGTAGTCTGGTTTTGCGGTCTCTTAGTGATTTTCAGTTTCCCTAGGCACTTCATCCCCAAAGGCTTGATGCGACGTTCTAAATCGGCAGTAAGGGACTGCTTCACAGCGTACAAGGCAAGGGATGTGACAGTCCCTTTGTAATTGACCTGTGTGGTTCTAAATCTGTGGTTTCTCCACACTTCGCCGCGTTCATGGAGGAATGAAGCAAGTCTGATCGTCACCTCTTGTGCTCGTGCCTTTTTTGGGTGAGACTCTCAAGGATTTGTAAAGTTCCACCCCCTTGTTCGCCCTCTTGAGCTGTGGAGTGTGGGTGTGGTACGTTCACTAGTCTTCTTTTCCCGTGCTGACCCCATACCGGGGCTTGTGATTTTTCCCGTCTGGTGTAATCCGGGTTCTTCTTCATTTGCGGCCCTAGATCAATATCGCTGCGAACGAAGATTGCAGACTCCCCCTCCTATGTATTGTGCTTGAAGCCAAAGGGCCTCCGGGATGTTCTCCAGAACACGTTGAAAAGAACGGGAAGGGGGCACCTTGTCGAACTCCAATTTGAAGTCCGGAAGAACCCCGATTTCTCCACCCTAGAACTGCACTGTGAGTTTCATACAGCGCCTGGATACTTGAATAGGTCCTGGGCAGCTATAGTCTCCATGATTGCCTCAGAGCTTCTTGCCACTCGATCAAGGGCCCCTTCTTGAAGTCAATGAAGTTGTTTTTTAGCTTAGCTGTTTGTTGGAGTCTTCTCTAGACATTTGATTTGAAATCTGCTCGACATGCTTCGGCCTGTCGAATCTGCCTTTCTTCTGATGGGATTCTTCTTTTGGGTTTCAGCTGTTAAAGGGCAATGCGTAGCATAATTTCTGAGGCTATCAGACTGCTTGTTCGTATTTTAGCACCTCGGGTCTCCCTTGTTTGGAAGGGGTCTATGATGGATGGGCCCACTGTTTAGGCCACCCCTTGCGGGTCAGATGCGTGACATTTTGTTAAGCCTTGATCATCTCTGGGCCTCCGTTCTTGATGACTCACCGGGATTTGTCAAATCCGGTGACTTGCCTCCTTTCAGATCTTACTGCTTTTCTACCTCTTCCTCCAGACCTGGGGTGCTTTCGGGATCTGATGGTCTGGATCTTGCTCGTGAATTTGTTGGGATCGCCTTCAGCTTGTGTTACGGTCTCTCAATATTCGTCCATCTCTTCATGATAGTGGCGCTTCTGTTAGGACTGCCCCTCTTTGTCTTCAATAGGGAGTCTTGGGGCTGCTGGACTGGTTATACCTTGTGGTCTTCCCTCTTTGTTTCTCCTTTCGCCATTGCCTCTCAAACTGGACATTGTTCTGACATCAGTTCCCGGGCCTCAGTCATCTTCTTTTTGGGATTGACCTGTTACTGTATACTCTCCCGTTTCTGGTTTTTGTTCTTCACTCTTTACTCCCACTTGGCCCTCACAGTCCCAATATCGTTGTACCCCTGGTTCTTTTTTCCTCTCTTCCCCAGATCTCCACGCTTTTCTCCTAAATGGTCTTGCTAGTTTTCATGAGGTTTTGATGTCATCTTGGAGGAATTTTCAATGCTGCAAATCTTGCCCCCTATCTCAGCTTTAAGATTTCCGACTTCGGTCCTTCACTTTTCCAGTTGAACCGAAAAGGGGATTTCTTCTTCTTTCTTTGGCTTCAGCTTATCGTTTTAGGTTACAGTCTGGCATTTCCCAAAATATCCGCCGGGAAACTTCTTTCTGGTTTTGTGTGCTGACTTAAATCGTTTGGGGCCAAAGAGGGTACCCAATCTGGTTATGTCTTCCATTTGGTGAGTGCCACGCGTTCTTAGTTTGTGGTTAAGGTTTGCACAGTAAGATTGTGTGTTTGCAATTCCAAAGTCTGAACCCTAACATTAGTTCGTCACCCAAAACCGCTACGCCCTGGCCTTTGGGAAAGCGTCAGCCGATCTGCATCCAGTCGCCTGGATCACGAGAAATCCTTCTTGGGATTGATTTGATGGCGCCCCAAATCTTCGTAAAACACTCGATTGCTTCACATCGTAGTCTGAGTTGGTGCATAGACTTGTATGAGGGTCATGTTGTGATTTTGCTCCCGCACCAAAGGAGACAGCTGCTTGAGATTGGTACAGCTGATGGACACTGTTGTCCTTCTTTTTGACAAAATCTATTTCCGTGAAAGCACTAAACACAGACTCACGACTCACAGACCACCGACACACAAATACACAGACACAATGTGTGGAATCAAAGAGTCTTGTATTGGTCCAAATTTTTCATCTTTGGGTTGTAGGTCATAAGTATATATATTTTGATCAGTTTTGAAAAAAACCCCGCCTATTTGCATTATGTATCAATATCAACACCTGTTCATCAGTAGGAAACAAAACCTGTAAAACGAAACCAAACAAAAAATACTTGAAAATTTCAATTTGGAAACGTTGCAATGCTAAAATCATGTTTCTTTTTGTCACAATTTATTGGTTGAAAGATCTTTTTTCTTTACTGACTTTTCGTCCTGAGTGGTTCAAGCAACTTACTCCATTCCTGTGCCTATTCAATGCAATTGTTTTCAAAAGAGCAGCTGATACCCACCTTCTTTTCATGGCATCGTTGCATGCATCATTACTACCCAGTGTGCTTCACTATTCTTCCTCCGTTCATTTTCTTGCTGTGGTCCTCTTCATGTTTGGCGGTGTTGTCTTTGCTTTTTTCATCTTTTATTTCTGGTTGCTTGTGTCTGTCTCGTCTGTCCGTTGTGTATGTTTTGGGTTTGTCTGTCTCTATCTCTGTACTGTTGTCCCTGTATCTGCCTCCCCTGCATGTATATATTTGTATGTATGTATGTATGCATGTATGTATTGTGTGTGTGTATGTATGTTTTGTATGTATGTATGATGTATGTATGTATATGTATGATGTATGTATGTGTGTTTGTATTATGTTTGTATGTATGTTTGTATTTGTATTGTATGTATGTATGTATGTATGTATGTATATATGTTGTATGTATGTATGTTGTGTATTGGGATGTATGTATGTAGTATGTATGTATGTATGTAAGTTATGTATGTATGTATTATGTATGTATGTATGTATGCATGTGTGTATGTATGTATTTTGGTGTGTATGTATGTAGTATGGGTAAGTTTGTATGCTAGGCTGCCTTTTTCTTTTTCTTTTTTCTTTTATTTTAGATAATGAATAACCTTTATGGAACTTTGTACATCCATCCCCTGTGTATGCAGTTTTGTAAATCTTGTATCTGTTCCAACGCCACAATGGCCTACTCTTTAAAAAAGTTGAACAGGATTTAACGTGTGCGCAAGATTTCTCGGCGTTCGCACACCGACCTCGGTTTAGGGATTTCATCCGAAGGACTTTTGGGGAGATGGACGGCATGATGTTAACACAGGGGGGAAAAATCCCCCTTGAAGGGGCTCGAACCAGGCCGTCAAAATTCCCAGCGCAATGTTCAACCACTAGGCTATCCCGTCTTCACATGCCCCTTGGGTTTGTTTAAGCTGCCTGCCTGTCCGTTTGTCTTCTGTCTGTCTGTATATCTGATGACCCTAGGCCCTCCTCTCTCTGTGTTCCTCTCTGTCTCTGTATGTATCTATATCTCCCTTCCCCACACAAATTTTAAAAAATCACACACCACACACACGCGCACACTTTTTCACACACTTTTTTCTGTGCTACCCACTAAATTTATTAGAAAACAACACGAAACTCATAATTATTTGTGAAGAGCGGCTGCATCTAAATATGGGGGTTACTTGATTATCACTGTTAATGTATTACAATTAGAAAGGGTGACAATTATGTTTCTTGGTGATAATTTTTGGATCGTTTATGTGTGGAAACAATTGCTTCCAAACATGCTTTTACACAGGTGTTAAACCCTGTGTGTTGTCAATGGCCAAACTAATTGTTGTGCTATAATTTATGGTAGAAATTTTGTCTGGTTTCCCCTTTTCTCCAGAAATTATACAGTGTGTTTTGCTTTCCTGGGTTTGTTGCTTGTTTGTTGTTTGTTTGTCCCTTGTTGATGTCTTAGAAAAAAAACAACGCAACATCCCAGCAGCAACAAGAACAATAATAATAATAATAAAATAATAATATTATTATTAATTATTATTATTTATTATTATTATTATTATTAAATTATTATTATTAAACAATGATAATATTAATTTATGGTGATGATAAATACAATGATTTAATAATAACAGAACAACAATAATAATTTAAAAATAATAATAATAATTAATAATAATAAATAATAAAATAATAATAAAATAATTAATAATAACAACAAGAACAATAAAAAATAACAACAACAACAACAACAACAAATGTATGTGTATGTTTTGTGGTGTGTGTGTGTTGTTGTTTTTGTTCTTGTGTTTTTGTTTTTCTTCTTTTCTTCTTTCTTTTCTTCTTTTCTTCTTCTTCTTTTTTCTGTCGTTTTACATCTTTTCACTATAAGTGATATGAGACGAACGGGGAGAGGAAGAAAATGTAGCAGAAAAAGTATTTTTCATGTGTGGGTTTGGTGTGTTGTTTTGGTGTGTGTTGTGTCCGTTTTGTGGTGTGTGGGGGGATTGTTGCAGCTGTTCATAAATAGGGATCAGTTTGTAAGGAGGCTTGGCGTTTTTTCCAGTTAAAAACAAATTGATACAAATTTTGACATCAGAGAGAGAGAAAGGATGAGAGAGAGAGAGTGAGAGAGAGAGAGGGAGAGGGAAGAAGGTTGGAAAGAAAGAGAGAGATAGAGGGAGAGAGAAAGAGACAGAGAGACCTATAGAGACAGAAACAGAAACAGAGACAGAGATAGATTGATAGAGATAGAGATAGATATAGAAAGATGATAGAGAAGGATGAAATAGAGAGAAAGAAGGGCAAGAGAGAGAGAAAATACAATAGATAAAAGATAGATAATAGATAGATAGATAAATAGAGATAGATAGTACAGACAGACAGGACAGACAACAAACAAGACAGAGATTGACAGACTACAGACAGACAGACAGACAGACAGACAGAAGAGAGTAACTGAAACTTTTCTGAAGGTATCTAGATTGAAGGATTGGGGGGGGGGGATTAGGTGGCTTCCCTTCTAACTTTTTTGCTTAGCTGTGAATTCGTGCGTGTGTGTGTTTTGTGTGTGTGGTGTGTGTGTGTGTGTGGGGTGTGTGTGTGTGTGTGTGTGTGCATGTTGTTTTGTTTCTGTGTGAGTGTGTTTTCTGATTTGGTTCTAAGTATGTTTTCTTTTTCTGTTTTGCCCTTTTTTTCTTTGCACTTTTTAAAGTTTGTTTTCTTTTTTGTATTTTTTTGTTGTATTTGCTTTATCTTTCTATGTTTTTTTTCGTTTTGCAATTTTTTGTGTTCTGTTTATTTTTATTTTTCTCATTTTTGATATACTTTTCTCTTGTGTTTTTTTAAAATTTTTTATGGGCCTATCTTTCTTTCTTTTTATTCTTCTAAGGAAAATATTATTTCTTTTTTGTCTGTCGTATTGCTCTTCTTCCTGTCCTTCTTTCTATCTGCAATTCTTTTTTTTTTCTTTCTGCATTCTCTCTTTCTTCTTTCTTGTTTCGTTTTTTTTTTTCTCTTCTCTTTGCATTGCTTTCTTTTTTTCGTTCATTTTTTTCTTCTTCCTGTCTTTCTTTTCTCTCTTTTTTCTGGTCTTCCTTTTTAAATTTTTTTTGGCGTGGATAATATATTTCTGTCTGCGTTTCTTTCTGTTTTTATTTTCTGCATTTTTTTCAGCATTTTAAATATCTGCATCTCTGAATTTATTTCTCCCTTTTTTTTTTTCTTCTTCACCTTCTAGCCTGTCTTTCTTTCGTTTTTTTTTAAATATTTTTCTTGGTTTCTTTTTCCTTCACCTTTCTTCCTTCCTTTTTCTTTCTCTCCCTCTTCCATTCGTTAATACTTTCTCTGTATCTTTGTATTTTTCTTCCATTCTGTCTGTCTGTCTTTATTTTTTCTTTTTCCTTTTTTCCTTTTTTCCTGTCTTCTGTCTTCTTTCTTTTTCTTTCCCTCCTTCCTTCTTCTTTTTTTCTGTATTTATTCCCCCTTTTTTCCTTCCTTCTATCTTTCCTTTGGGAAAATTGACTCTCACTATGGCACCCACACCATACTGTGGTGGTTTCCCCCGTACTACTCAACCTTACAATGTCTGAAGTGCACTGATTTTGCTTTTATGCTGACAAGCAATCTCTCGGGAGAGCTGACCCTATTTAATGCCATTTATATGTTTCAGCCTGCCCCACCCCCAACCCCCTTTTTTTCTCCCTTTTTCCCCTCTGTCTCTGTCTCTCTCTCTACCTGTCTCTCTCTCTCTGTCTATTGATATGTTTCAGCGCCCCGCTTTCTTCTCTCTGTTCTCTGTGTCTATCTCTCTGTCTCTCTGTGCCGCGTCTCTCTATGTTTTGTCTCTCTCTGTCCTCTGGGCTCTCTGTCCCCTGTTTCTCTGTCTCTGTCTTTCTTCTCTCTCTCTCTATCTCTCTCTCTCTCTCTCTCTCTCCTAGTGAATGTCTCTGTCTATCGCTTTTGTTGTTAGTCTCTGTCCCCCCTTTTTAAATTTACATACAAGAACAGAATTACTCATCCTTTCTGAATGAATGAAACTCCCCAAAAAAAGCAAAGCCAGTGCAGTGACATATACAAAACTGGAAACCAGAGACGAAGGACAGAAAATGTAGGCAAACAAGGAACAAAACTACAGTACAAAGAAGTGACAAGTACAATGACAAAAACCAGGAGGTGAGATAGCATTCATTCCATCTAACAGACATATCTATCATTTCAAGGGTGGTTAGAGGAATGGTAAGGGCCTACAGTCACCCTAGCTTGTGGAAAAAGGGCACACATACAATCAAGAGTTAGATATCAGTGTAAAGTACTTAAGGCAAAAGCAGACGATAGCTAGCCATTGGTCACTTCTTGCAATGTTATACAGTCTAGACACACTTTGTTCCCTTTGCAAAAATTGTTCCTTTACATTCTGTTTTGGGTTGATGTTCTTTCTCTTTTAAATTGTCTTGGCTTTTCTTCTTTCTCTTTTAAAATATGTTTACACTTCACTGACCCTAAAGAGGCAGGTATCCAGTTACAACTGTGTGAACTGTACCAAAGCCAAGGTGCGCACACAGTCACCCATCCAACCAGGAACAACGCTTAAACTTGACTGAGGGAAAGTGAGTACTTTGACCACTGAGCTGTCCTGTTCCCACAAATAGTCTAATAGTCTAAAAGTAGAGTGTCATACAAGAATGGACACTCCCCCCTAAAAAAAAAATCAGGAAAATAACCCCCCCAAAAATGCCAACTGAGAAACTAAATGCAAACACAAGCAGTATGACATAAAAGCAAGCAAAAGGGCAAGAATGCAGTTCACTGTAATGATAAGAAGAAAATAACAGTTATTTTCTTAGTTCCCTCCTCTAGCTGTCTTTGTGGTGTGTTGTGTTGTGTGTGGTTGTGTGTTGTGTGTTTGTGTGTCTGGGTTCTATGTTTTGTTGTGTGTGTCTGTGTGGGGGTTTGTGTATGAGTGTGTGTGTGTGTGTGTGTGTGTGTGTGTGTGTCCCTAAGGGTTTGCAGCTTTTTCTACAAATTGGCTAGGCTGGGAGAAACCTTGGGAAGTTCCAGTTAAACAAATCGATACAAATTTCAGTGAGAAAAGACAGAGACACACAGACAGACAGACAGATAGACAGAAAGACAGACAAGAAGAGAGACATTCAGAGAGAAAGAGAGAAGAGAAAGAGGAGAGAGAAAGAGAGAGAGAGAGAAGAGAAAAGGAGAGAGAGAGAGAGAGATAGACAGACAGACAGACAGCAGACAGAAAACAAACAAGCAGGCAGAAAAACAGACAGACACACAGGGCAGAGCAGAAAGAGAGAATTAAGGAGAGAGACATTCTGAGAGAGTGAAGAGAAAGAGAGACAGAGAGACAGACAGGGGAAGAGAGAGCAGACAGACAGACAACAGACAGACCAGACAAGACAGAGACAGAAACAGAGACAGAGACAGAGAGGTTATCGAATGATGACCTTGTGCCTTTTAAAATGTTTTGGTTTTTTTATGGGGTGGGTTTTCTTTTTTCGTGTTTGGTGTTCTCTTGTCACATGGCTAGAGCTATGGAATTCCCAATGGCGAGTTCTTTTGCCTATGGGCCATCTTCCTCCCACCATATAGTAGCCCCATTTCCGACTTCAGGGGTGATGTCTAAACACAACACATGTGTCCATGCGGATTTTTTTTTCATCTATACTTTTCCCGCACACAATGGCTATCTTCAAAGGGGTAATGAATTTTAAACGTGTGCACAAGATGCCCTGTGTGCGTTTGTACACGGGGCCTTGATTTTAGATTTTATCGGAAGACTTTGACATCCATTTTGATTTTTTTCGTGAAACTGAAAAGAAAGTGTAAGTTTGGGAATCAACCCCGAAACTCACGGTTGACTTATTAGCAGATGAAAGGATTACCCTCCCTTTCCCCCCTCTTTAAATTCTGTGTTTTTAGGTTTCTATAAAATTGATTTCTTTTTGTTTGTTTGTTTGTTTTTTTGTTTCTTCCTTTCTTTCCTTCTTTCTTTCGTTTTGTATTTTTTCTTTCTTTTCTTTCTTTCTTTTTGCCTTTCTTTTTTTCTGCCTTTCTTTCTTTTTTTCCTTGCTTGCTTCCGTTCTTTCTGCCTTTCTTTCTTTCTGCCTTCTTTTTTTTTTTTCGTTTCTTCTTTCCTTCCTGCCTTCCTTCCTGACTACCTTCTTTCTTTCTTCCTTCCTTCCTTCCTTCCTCTTCCTTTCTTTCTTTCTTTCTCTCTCTTTTTCTTCCATCCTTCCTTTCTTTTCTTTTTTTTTTTCCTTCTTCAGATTTTGCTTTTTGTTTGATTGCTTATTTTTGGCTATTTTTTCGTTCTTCAGTCACAGCTTCCAAGTTTATCTGATGAAATTGTGTGTATGTGTTTGTGTGTGGGTGGAGGGTGTGTTCACGCTTGTGCATAAGTACCCTGCCCACGCCCTGTGTGTTTGTGTTGTATGTGTTTGTTTGTGTGTTGTGCGCCGCGGCGTTCATGTGTTAGTGGGGTGTCCTGTATGTGGGGTTTGCAAACACGGCGTGTTCTGTGTGTGTGTTGTGTGGTGTGTTGTGGGTGGGTGCGTGCGTTCATGGTTGTGTTAGTGTGTGTGTGTGTGTGTTGTGTGTGTGTGTGTGTGTGTGTGTGTGTGTGTGGTGTGTGTGTGTCTCCCCATGGGTTTTTGCAGCTGTTCAGTAAATTGGGCAGGCTGCAAGAAAAAATTTTGCCATGTTACAGTTGTTGGTTTTTTGGTTTTTATGGAGAGCAACTAAATTAGAAGAGAGATGGAGAGAGAGAGAGGGGAGAGAGAATGGAGAAGGTACTCTGAAATAAGTTAATATCCTCGGGCCCTTTTTGCTTTAAATAGGCACAATGGACAACTGTTGGATATTGAATATAGCTTTTCATAAGCTTTGGTAAGACTTTGGCATATAATATCCTAGTAGGCATTGAGAGAAAAGAGAGAGAGAGAGAGGAGAGAGAGAGAGAGAGAGAGAAGAGAGAGAGAAAAGAGGAGAGAGAGAGAGAGAGGAGAGAGAAAAAGGGGAAGAGAGAGAGGAGAGAAAGAGAGAGAGAGAGAGAGAGAGGGGAGGGGAGAGGAGAAAAGAGAGAGAGAGAGAAGAGAGAGAGAGAGAGAAGAAGGGAAAAGAGAAAGGGGGGAGAGAAGAGGAAGAAAAGAAAGAGAGAAGAGAGAGAGAGAGAGAAAAAAGAGATGAGAGAGAAGAGAGAGAGAGAAGAGGAAAGAGAGAGAGAGAAAGAGAGAGGGGAGAGAAGAAGAGAGAGAGAGAGAGAGAGGGAGAGAGAGAAAAGAGAGAGAGAAGGAGAGAGAGAGAGAGGGGAGAGGAGGAAAAGGGGGAAAAAGAAGAGAGAAAAGAAAGAAGAGAGAAGAGAAGAGAGATAAAGAGAGAGAGAGAGAAGAGAGGGGAGGGGAGAGAGGAGAGAAAGGAGAGAAGCAATTGAAACTTTTTTTGAAGTCTTTAGAAGACCAATGCCATTGCCTAGAGAAATAATGTAGGTGTTTTTTGTTTTTAAAAAAAGGTTCTGTTATATTTTGGGTGCTATTGTTGATGTTTTTTTCTTTCATTTCTTTTTCTTTTCTTTCTTTCTTTCCCTTTTTTTCTTTCGTTCTTTGGTGTTGTTATTTTTTTTTCACATTCTTTGTATTTGTCATTGGACCTCATTTTAAGCTCATCCGAATGACTTTTGGGTAGGGAAAAACTCACTTTGTTACTTCAAGAAAAGAAAATCGCCCTGAACAGTTTCAACTTTGTTGTGAGAGACAGAAGACAAGAGACAGAGACATGACAATAGATGTGTTTTCTTTGGGTTTTCATTGGGAAATTTAAATCTACCTCCACAGAGAACATGTGACTGGAACTGGCATATCAAACAGTCCATCAGATACCATAAACCTTAGATCTGAGTAAAAGTACAGTTCTGTTAAGAAAACGGGCATGACCCCCATTGTAACCACCCTTCTTATCCAGACAACAATCGGTAATCTATCTCCTGTGAATTCACACACTTAAATCACCCTGTTTTTTTTTTGTATCCCTCCGGATTGACTTACTTCTTTTCGGGTACATCGTGGATGGTTCGCCTTAATTTGTTCATTGCTTGTTCAAACCCAGGGGAAACCCGCGGGGTGGGTAGAAAGGGGTGGGAAATATGTTAAAGACCCAAAAAACCACTCACGATCCTTGTTACAAGAAAAATGATGCCCATCAATAATTGGGAAAATGGGGACTATTCTAACTCCATACCCATTCACATAAAAAAAACGGGGTTAAGAAATAAGGAACAACAAATGAAGAAAGTTAATAATGAAAAAGAAGAAAACAGGAAAGAAAATTGCAAGTAAGAAACGCAACAAAAAGACATTACAAATTAAAATGGAAGAGAAAAAGAAAAACAAATAAAGAAAAGTTGATAATGGAAAAAAAGATTTTTTTTTAAAGAAGAAAAGCTATCAATGTTCAGAATAAAGGGAAAAAAACAGTAGCAAAATTTTTAAAAAGAAAAAGAGAAAATCAAGTAACAAATGACCAAAAGACAGAGAAATTCAAGGTATGAATACATCAAACTAAAATTAACAAATACATTAAAAGAAAAAAAAACAGTCAATAACAAAATACACACAAAAAAAAAGAAAACAGTCCCGTGTTTTCCATATCTTTCCTGCCAACAAAGGACACAGTTGCCTTTTCTGCTGAATATTCAGAACATGCTGCACCTAATCAACCGGGGTTACTTGGCTTTAAGGGGTTATACTGGTTTCAGAACATCTTTGACCAAACCAAGATTGGGCGTAAATTGATGCCACTTAAATGACAAAGCCATGGGCAGATTGTGTTTGTTTCTATGTTCGTTTAAAAAAAAAAATATATATATATAAATCTAGCACCCATGCGGTGTCCTGTGCGTATGCATGTGTGTGCCCGCCCTGCAATCTGTTGCTTGCAATCAAGTGTGTGGGGTGTTTAGGTTAGGGGTAGATAAGACTAAAAAATTTGTCTGAAACAGTTTTGAACATGGCAAATTTCTCTTTTGTCTGTCTGCTTCCTTTTCTTTTTGTTCAGTCCAGCCTATGAAAGTCCCAAGTGTAAAATTTGGTGGTAAGAAACAGAGATTCGCAAAGGTAGCAGAAATCAAGAAGGTAAAAGATTTTCACGTTTCTTGAAAGGACACATTTTTTTACAAATGGGGAGTACTATTGAACACACAGACAATCTCCACACGAAGCTCTAGCGGGTTGTTTTCCAATAGAGTCAGGTAAACTTAGTTTTTGGGGGTTAAAAGACGTTAAGAAATTTGATCATGAGAGCTTATCCTCCAAATTAAGCGCACTTTCATGGTGTGCAAAAAATTGTCGCAATTAACAATCTCATTGTGATGAGCCTCAGAGCTCTGATGGAATAAACGAAACAAAACAAAGAAATAAAACTCCAACCCAAATTTTGAGGTGTTTTAGCTAAAAGTAAAATGTCAAGGGTTTTCTGAAGACATTTCTTCAGACAAAGTTATGCATTTGTTTTATTTTCAAAAGGTAAGAAATATTTTGAAAATACAGCAGCTCATAACCATGCTTAATTTTGATCTGAAAGTACTAAAGTAGCAAATTTTTTTACAACATACAAAAGGGATGTACATAAAAAGTAGTGGGAATAACAAATCTATAACAGCAGGAAACACCTAACATCATCACATCTCTATCACCCTTTAACAATTATAAAGAAAAAAATTTAAAACAAAATTCTGAATGAGATGAGCGTGACAATTTGCAAGCAGGGGAAAAGCAGAATCAATTATCAATGGCTCACAGCAAGCAGTTTTAGCAAAACTGCAGAAAAATCCCCCTATATATCTTGCTGTCAACAACTAACAGGAACAAGATCGCAAACTAAATACTCATAATCAAAACAGGTAGACAAACATGAGCATCATGAGACATTTTTGCCTCTACCAGCTGAAAAGTAGCATGACGTTTATGTGTACTGGAAAACTCTATTTTGGTCAGATTGTTTCCTAGTCAGGGTTTTGTGCTGGTGGCAATAGCTAATTTGGCTCTAGGGAAAAATGACAAAGAAGGGAGGTTCAAATCTGTATCGAAGACAATGAAAGATTGTATGGGGCGCATTCAATTGGGGTGAACCAGTCACTAAAAATAAGCTTCATCAGGCAAACCCTTTTTTTAGTCACGCTGTTTTTGGAAAGAGAAAGAAGTCATGTAAAAATAATTATGTTTGATTTGATGTTGGATTGGGCCTTTGTTTTGTTTTTCTTGAGAAAAAAATTGATTTTTCCTGCATCCCCAAATAAACCTTTTGAATGATTAATCAAAGCAAAATCCAGGGATGAATGCGTGCAAAAAGGCTATTGGGCGTTTAAACTAGGAAATTTTGATAAAATTTAAAACACCAACTTTTTTTTGTGGAAAGAGAAACACTTGTAGTGCATTGTACACCAATGTGAATAAGATTGTATATCCTTCTTGCCTTTGTGATGATGAGCTTTCTAAATCTAAAGAGAGAGAGAGAGAGAGAGTAGGAGAGAGAGAGAGAGAGAGAGAAGGAGAGGGGAGAGGAGGAAGAGACCCTCAACACTAACAAAGTTGCAACAGCACCATAATCAAAAGTTAACCCTTAAGGCCAACCCAAAGCAATGGGAGCAAGACAACAAGACCTTTTAAGACTGCAGCACCCAATTTAAACTAAAGATGTAAACAAAAGCAACCACTTTAATGTTGTACTTTGCATGATGCATGACTGGCCATTTCATTTGAATGGAGACATAACGGGGTAAACTCCTTTCCTGCATGACCCTTTATTGTGATTTTTGAGTATCATTACTACTGCCCCATAAAACCGCCTTGAGAGATCGTAGAGTACTGTAAGGCAAACCCGGCTAAGGGATGGCATCCATAATTATCAAATTGGATGACTTGTGGCCCTTTTAAAGATTTTGTTTTTTATGTGGTTTTCTTTTTTTTGTTTGGTATTCTCTGTTACATTGCTTGAGCCTGAGATTTACCAATGGTGATGTTTCCCTTTCCTATGTGACCATCTTCTCCCACCATATAGGCACCCCTTCACTTCAGGGTGATGTTTTAAACTACCATGGTCCATGCGGATTCTTTTTTGCCATCTATTCCCACCACACACAATGGGCCCACCATTCCAAAAAGGGCCCAAGGGTTTTAATGTGTGGGCAAGATGCCCTGCATGCGTTTGTACATGGGGCCTTGATTTATAGATTCATTGCAAATACTTTGATATCCGTTTCGATTTTTTCGTGAAACTAGAAAGAAAGTGTAAGTTTGGGAATCAAACCCAGAACCTCAGGATTGACTTAGCAGATGAAAGTGTTAACCATCCTTCCACCCTCTTTACATTCTGTGTTTCTAGGTTTTTGGTAAGTTGATTTCACTTTGTTTGTTTGTTTGTTTCTTTCTTTCTTTCTTTCTTTCTTTCCTTCTTTCTTTATTTCTTTCTCTCTGTCTTTTTATGTCTTTCTTTCTTTCTTTCTGCCTTTCTTTCTTTCTTTCTGCCTTTCTTTCTTTCGTTCCTTCCTTGCTGTCTTTCTCTTTCTTTCTTTCCTTCTTGCTTGCTTGCTTGCTTCCTTCCTTCCTTTTTATGGTTCTTTCTTTCTTGCTTTTTTCTTCCATAGTTCCTTCTTTCCTGCCTTTCTTTCTTTTTTTTCTTCCACTCTTCATTTCTTTCTTTTTTTCTTTTATTCTGTCCTTCTTTTTTGTTTGTTTGCTTATTTGTTTGGCCTATTTTTGTTCTTCAGCTACAGCTTCAAAGTTTATCTACGATGAAATTGTGTGCATGTGTTTGTGTGTAGGCGAGAGGGTGTGTGTGCGCTTGTGCATAAGTACCTGCGCACGCGTGCATGTGTTTGCGTGTGTGCGTGCGTGTGTGTGTGTGGGTGCGTGGGTGCGTGTGAGTGTGTGTGTGCGCGTGCGTGTGTGTATGTGTGTGTGTGTGCGTGTGCGTGTGTGTCTGTGTGTGTGTTTCTCCCTTGGGTTTTTGCAGCTGTTCAGTAAATTGGGCAGCTGCAAAAAAAAAGGTGTTGCCATGTTCCTGTTGGTTTGGGTTTTTTTTTGTTTTTATGGAGAGCAACTATTAGAGAGAGAGAGAGATGGAGAGAGAGTACTCTGAAATAAGTTAATATACATCTGCCTTTTCGCTTTAACACGCACAATGGACAACTGTTGGATATTGAATATAGCTTTTCATAAGATTTGGTAAGACTTTGGCATAATATATGCTAGTAGGCATTGAGAGAAAGAGAAAGAGAGAGAGAGAGAGAGAGAGGAGAGAGAGAGAGAGAGAGAGAGAGAGAGAGAAGAGAGAGAGAGAGATAAGAGAGAGAGAGAGAGAGAGAGAGAGAGAGAGAGAGCAGGTGAAACTTTTTTTAACAATCTTGTAGAAGGCAATGCCCTTGTGTAAATAAAATAATGTTAGTTGTTTGCTTTTGTTTGCGTTTGGTATTTTACCTTAGGTTTTCTGTTGGGTTTGTGTTTTGCTTTTTGTTGTTGTTTTTTTCTTTCTTTTTATTTTTTTTATTTTTTTAATTCTTTCTTTCTTTCCTTCTTTCTTTCTTTCTTTCATTCGTTGGTTGTTGGTTAGTTTTCTTTCTTTCATTCCATTTTCATTTGTACATTGGACCTCAGTTTATAGTCTCATCTGAAGGACTTTTGGCGGAGTGAAGTCGGCACTTACGTTAACTTCAAGAAAAAATAAAATCGCCCTGAACTGTATTTGAACAGTGTGTGTGTGAGAGACAGAGACAGAGACACAGACCAGAATATGTCTCTTAGTATCACCATTGGAATTCAACTCTACCTCCACAGAGAACAGTGTGACTGAGAACTGGCATATCAAACAGATCCATCAAGATGACCGTAGCATCCCTAGAGTCTGAGAAGAAAGTACAGTGTCTGTTAAGAAACCGGGCATGACCCCCATTGTAAACCCACACCTTCTAAGTCCAGACAACAATCGGTAATCTATCTCCTGCTTGAATTCCACACACTTAAAACCACCCATGTTTTTTTTTATCCCTCAGGACTTGACTTACTTTATTTTCTATGAGTCACAGTGTGGTTGGGTTCGCCCTAATTTTGTTCCTTGCTTGTTCACCTAGGGAGGGGGTGGGTAGAAAGGGGTTGGGGTATGTAAAAGACCCACATGACCAGCTCACAATGCTACTGTCATAAGAAATAGGATGCTCACTCAATCACTCGAACATGGAGAATAGTACCATTAACATAACAAAGAAAGTGTATGAAGAAAGAAGGAACAACAAATGAAGAAAGTTTATAATGGAAAAAAAAGAACAAGAAATATAATTTACAAGAAAAGAAACATAACAAAGGAGAGTAAAAAAAAGAAAATGGAAGGAGATAAAGGAACAACAAATGAAGAAAGTTGATAACGGAAAAAGGCAATTAAAAAAAGAAAGAAAACAGACACAGTTCATAAACAAAGAAAAAAAAGTCAAGTAGCAAAATTTGTAAAAGGAAAAAAAGAAAATTCAAGTAACAAATACACAAAAAGAGAACAGAGAAGTCAAAGGTAGCAAATACATAAAAAGTAAAGTAAAATTGCTTAAAAGAACAAGAAAACAGTTAAGTAAGAAAATACACACACAAAAGAAAGAAATCACTCTGTTAGTCAACCAACCAGTCATTGTTTATTCATAGCTTTCCTGCCAACAAGTGAACACAGTTGCCTTTCTGCTGAATATTCAGAACATTGCTGCACCTAATCAACCTGGCCCTTACAGGGCTTCTAGAGTTAAAACTGGTTTACAGAAAAATATTTGAGGAGAACTAGAAGACTGGGCAGTAATTGGTGTCATCTTAGTGACTTTAGCTATTGACAGATTGCTGTTTTGTTTCTAAGTTCAGTTTAAAAACCCAAACAAAACAAACAACAATAACACACACACACACACACACACACACACACACACACACACACACACACACACACACACCACATATATATATATATATATATATATATATAGATATATAATATAATATAGATATATATATATATATGTGTGTGTGTGTGTGTGTGTGTGCGGGGCGTCATTGTGTGTGTTGGTGCGTGCATGTGTGCTGCAAGCATATGTGCTGTGAGTGTTTAGGTTAGGGGTAAGATAAGACTCAAGATAGGTCTGAAATAGTTTGTACGTGGCCGAATTTCTCTTTTGTCTGTCTGCTTCCTTTTTTTCTGTCAATGTCTGTGAACGTTTCCAAGTGTGAATTGATCCCAAAGAGAGACAGAGACACGCAAAGGTCAGCAACACATCAGAAGAGATGAATGAATGTCACGTTTCTTGAAAGACACATTTCTCGCAAATGGGTAGGTATCTATTGAGACACACAGACAATCTCCACACTGAAGCTCTAGCCGGCTTGTTTATGTCAATGAGAGTTACAGTGGCAAAATTAGATTATTTTGGGGGTTAAAGACTTTATAGAAATGTGTGATCATGATGAGCTTATCCTCCAAGATGGAATGCGGCTACTTTCATGTGTGAAGAAATTGTCCATATGAAACAATCTCATCCTTGATGAGACTCAGAATTCTGATAGAATAAAAAGAAACAAAACAAACAAAGAAATAAAACTCCAAACCCAAAATTTCAGGTGTTTTAGCTAAAAGGAAAGTGTTCAAAGTTTCACAGTTTAAAGACAGTTTCTTCAGGCATGTGTAGTGCATTTTTTGTTTTATACAAATGGTAGGACTAATTTAAAAATATACATGTTCATAATAAATGCTAATTTTGTTCTGAAAATACTAAAGGTAGCAAACTTTTTTACAGCATACAAATGGGTAGAACATAAAAGTAGTGGCAATAACAAAATCCATAACAGCAGTACAACAGCCACACTATTATCACATACTAGTATCACACCACTAACAAATATAAAGAAAAGAAACAACAACAACAAAACTCTGAATGAGATGAACGTGACAATTTGGCAAAGCCAAGAGATTAGCTGGAAGTCAATTAGCTCAGAATGGCTCAGCAGCAAGCAGGTCTTTAGCAAACTGCAGAACATCCCCCTAATTATATCATGCACTCAACAACTAACAGGAAGGCAAGAGCCAGCAAACAGTAAAGACCTATAATCAAAACATGCCATAGACAGCAGAGGCATCATGGAGACATTTAGGCCTCTACCATGCCTGATATAGTGCAGTGACAGTTTTATATGTACTGGAGAACACTACTTAGGGTACGACTAGTTTCCTAGGCCAGCTTTTGTTGCTGGTGGTTAATGGCTATCATTTGCCTCTGGGTAATAAAACGGCACAAGCAGAAGAGTTTTTATATCTGTATAGAAGACAATCAAAGATTGTATGTGGGGATGTCAGGATTAGTGATGAACTCAGTCATTGTAGAAAAAAAAAGATTGTTTAATTATGAAAACTATTTTCTTAGTAACTCTTACTTTGAAAGGGAAAGTAATGTCATGGTAATAATATGATTTTGATTTCATGTTGGGTTGGTATTTTCTTTTGTTTTTGTTATTCTTTGAGGCAAAAATTGATTTTTCTGCATCCCCAAGTAAACCTTTTGAATGATAAATCAAAGCAAAAGTCCAGGTATGAATGCATGCAGAACTGGTATATTAACGTTTAAATTATGAATCTTGATAAAATGTTAAAACACCATCTTCATTTTGTAAAGATAAAGTCACTTGTAGTGCATTGTACAAATATGATTATATTTATGGACCCTCTTTGCCACTGGTAGATAATAATAATAATAATAATAATAATATAATAATAATAATAATAATAATAATAATATATGGAATTTATATAGTGCTGAATCTTGTAAAAAGACAAACAAAATCGAAGCGCTTGCACTCAATCATTTACAGGCATGCAACTCTCCTTAAACATAATGAAAACAGATTTCAAAACCATGCGTGCGCACGTATGCACCATGCACGCACACAACCACGCCACACACACACACAAACACACACACACTCACACACAACACACACACACAAAACACACACACACACACACACACCACACACACTCAGAACAACATTAGAAGGTGAAAAATGTGTTGAAAATTAGGGACAGATATTTGGGGGAAAAGTCTCAGGTAGGAAATAATGTGTTTTGAGGCTGGATTTGAAGGTATCAAGTGAAGGCTTTTGTCGAAGTGAAAGAGGGAGGTCATTCCAGGTGGATGGACTAGAAACAGAGAAGGAGCGATGCCAACAGTGGTTTGTTTGAATCTGGGTGTTCGAAAGCACAAAGTATCTGCGGCTGAACGAAGGGAACTGGATGGAGTGTAAAAGATGAAGACAGTTACAGAGATAAAAGGGTGCAGATTTGTGGAGACATTTGAAACAGAGGGTATTGATTTTATACTCCATCTTTGTGAGACAGGCAGCCAGTGAAGAGATCGCAGAAGAAGAGTGATGTGTTCAGATTTTTTCTTTCTTAGGACCAGTCGACTGCAGAGTTTTTGTATGCGTGTGAAGAGAGTGGATAGATGATGCTGGTAGGCCAGCCAAAAGAGTATACAGTAGTCTAAATATGAAAGAATAAGAATGTGACAAGCTTTGGAAGTTGCATCAGTGGACAGATACTTGCGAATCGCGCTTATGCGCCGTAATTGATAGTAGCAAGACTGATGATGACCTTTCTGAAATATACAGACAAAGAGAAAGGTCGAGAGAGAGAGAAAGAGAGAGAGAGAGAGAAGAGAGAGAGAGAGAGAGAGAGAGAGAGAGAGAGAGAGAGAGAGAGAGAGCGCGCGAGAGAGAGAGACAGACAGACAGACAGACAGACAACGAGAGGTCTTCAACACTAATCAAAGTTGCAACAACCCATAATCACAAGTTAGCCATTAAGGCCATCCCAAAGCAATGGAAACAAGACAACCAAGACCTTTTGAGGGCTGCAGAAACCCAAGTTACACGGAAGATGTAAACAAAAGTCCGCCATTTTATTTTACACTTGCATGATTGCATGCACTGGCCAGTTTTTTTTGGGAAATTTGGAAACATTAACTGGGTAAACTTCTTTCCTGGCATGGCCCTTTAATTGTTGATTTCTGAGTATGCATCAGCTACTGCCGCCATAAATCCGCCCTTGGAGAGGATTTGTAGAGTACTGGTAAGGAAAACAGGATAAGGGATGCATCTATAAGGAAAGGGGCAGAATGTTGGGAACTCTGCTGAGAAAAAGTTGTTTGGTTCTGTGAACTGGGTTCAGTGAAGAGATAGATGTGTGTCTCTTCTCTGTAATGTTTAGTGCATATTTCAAACATGCATTTATGTATTGAAAATATTTTGAATTTATGTGTGTAGATGTTTAAGCTGCTTCCACCATTACACATGTGTACACAGTTCAGTAATTTGTTTTCGTTTTGTTTTGATTGTTAGTTTTTCCTTTTCTTTTAGCTCTGTTTAACTGATACTCATGTCATTTTGTGGATGTATAGATAGATATATTTCAAATGATGTGTGGTGTTATAGCCTTTAGCATTTTCTATGTAAAAGGTTATGATGTTTCCTTAACCCTTTTTCTTGTGGGGAAGATGAGTCAGAGAGCCCCGCTTTTTTACAGCCAGCATATTGAAAGAGGGGCCCCTCTCCTCATTGCTTTCCCTTCCCTGACCCTAAAAAGGTCAGGTACCTATTTACAGCTAGCTAACAAGGGCATTGTACTGACACCAAGGCATGCGGTCACTCAACCACTTGGTAACCACACTCAATGCTGCTTAAACTTTACTTGAGGATCAGAAAAGCAGTGTTCTGACCTTTGAGCTATCACGTCTGTGTTTTCTATATTCTCTGACACTAATCACTGGCGAACTCACAGGTATGATATACGAATTTACTTCCACCCAGGGAAGCGATTTAGGTTTGTCTGTATTCAAAGCACATATACTTTTCCCTTTGATCTGAATAAACTATAGAGACAGAGAAAAACTCGGGGGGTGCCACTTGGAAACACTACTGAAGTACAGTTTGACATGAATTATCCCAAATAGGCTTAGGGTATATGCCAGCAATTCCAGAGGCTGTTAATTAGCAATGTTTATAAAAGGAAAACACATACATCCCTTGGGATGTGCCAAAAGGTATTGGCGACTGAAATGAAGCACATAGGCAAGCTCAGAAATATGAATTTTTATCTTAATATTTTAGCTTTATCACAATATATTAACATAATGTTTCTACCAAAGGCAACCAGATATTTCAGAGGCTATGAAACTCTCTCAGGTATTATTTTGTGACAGAACCTAATGAATAAAGAAAGTGTTTAGAAAAAGGTTTTATTTATATTTTACCTTTGAGGTATTACTTTGTACATTGCATTAATCAGAAATGTTTGGTTTAAAGTTTGATAACTGTAAGAAAGAAACTTAAATAAACCTCAGACTGAAAACTTATTTTGCAAACTAGACAGAATAACAATTTTTGAACAGACATGCCTCGATGGAAAATGTTTCTTTAGGGAAACAATTGCACATTTCAGGATATATTAATGTGCAAATCTAAATTTTTATGAGAATTTTTATGAGAATTTAGCACCAGACGAAGAAGTGTGCAATGTTATGTAATCTTATATTGTGCATTCATAACAAGTACTTTGCTGTTTGCTCATTTCCATCTTTTAGCAGGAGAGACAGACAGACAGACATAGACAGAGAGAAAGAGAGAGAGACAGAGACAGACAAAGAAAAAGAGACAATGGCAGAGACATGTCTTTGATGACAAAGTGCCCCAATATATATAATATATATATATTATTATATATATTATATATAATATATATATATATATATATATATATATAATATATATATTATACTAGTTCTGATGTTTGATTATTTGCAGTTACTAGCTGCTGCCTATTCGACAAAAAGCTTTTCAAAAAGATTTATCATTTCTGGTGTTAGTTTATACAAGTGAAGTTTACGCAATAATAGGGAATGATTGATTACATCAAATGCTTTTTCAAAGTCAACAAAAAGAAGACCTGTATATTTATTTTCATTGATATTGTGTAGGAGACTGTCTGTAATTTGTGTAAGAGTTGTGTGACAGGAATAGTTTTTTACGAAAACCTGACTGATCTTCATTTAATAGATGTATATACTAATAATATAAGCAAAGGGGTAAACAAAACAATCACAGCTAGACTTACAATGAAATGTAAATGTCAGCCATGCTGGGTTATTTATCATTCTTGGCTAGAGCTTCACGTTTTACCTATGGTAACATTTTGCATGCCCGACCATTTTGACCCACTCTTAAAGGTAGCTGCATTCTGACTTTGGGGCGATCCACTTTATTCCTGTACCTCGCGTGATCCCAATCACTTGCCAGAGTTATTTGGCAACCGCTGACATAAACTGGGGAAAACTATTCTGGTTAGGACCCTTTTTGGCAGATCTGTGGGTATTCCTTTGCTACTGCCGTCATAAAAGCTGCCCTTGGAGGACATTTCAGTGTAGGTGTGAAGGCAAAGAAGGCATGAGGGATAAGGCTGTAATGTAAGGAACAGAAAGCTGGGAACATTGGTAAGGATAGTTGTATGGTTATTCACATGTTTCCTATTTCCTATTTTATTTTGTATATATTTTAATCATGGCAGATTTTTCTCTGCATGAAATTTTGCGCTGCTGTCCCCATGGGGAGCGTGTCCCCACAAGAGCAGCGCCAGCCAGTTTTGTTCCTTGTCTGCAGCTGTATTGTTTTTTTTTATATCAGAATGACTTTTTTCTACATTATTTTGTCAAGACAACTCTCTTGTTGCCGTGGGTTCTTTCAGTTGCGATAAATAATTAAGTTTAGCACACTGGACCTCCTTTTTATTGCCTTATCTGAAAGACTAGCACCCAAACCACTGCTCGTGGTCTAATGGTGGGGACAAGTTTTGGGACCCAAAATGTAATAGGATCAAACCACAGCTTACTTCTGACCTCGACTTTTCACTTTCTAGGCAGGTGCATTACCTCTAGACCACCGATCAATTCTTTTTTGGTGTTGGCAGATATCTTGAGGGGAAAAGTGAAGGGGTCATTGGAAAAAGGATTTGGGACAAGGATTTTGGAATTGGAGGGACCCACGTGTAGGAGATGTCGTCTACGATCTATCTATCTATCTATCTATCTATCTATCTAAATAATTGTGAATTTTTTAATAAATATATACAGGATTGTAGGAACAATTAAACCAACAAATAAAATCAGTCGTTAAATAAAACAAAGAAACACATTTAAATGTAGACAGTGTTGCATATTTTGATGAGTATGAAAAGGAAGAGAATGTGTAATAGATGTACCTTACATTTACCTTATTATCTACCAGATTAAATGTCCCTCTCTCACACACTCCATTTCCAACACTTCACTCAAGTGGTGTCTAGACAGCAGTGCCCTAAGTCAATGGAGTAGCTGATAGACACTGGTCAATGCCCTTGTTTCCTATCAAATCAAAGACAACTACTTCTGTCTTCACCTTCCTTTGCCTGCCTTCCAGATCACACACACACACACACACACACACACACATCCCCACCCTGAGGCAGGGAAAGCCGAAATATAGGCAACACCTATTATATGTAGGGTGTTTTACTTTTGCTTTGTGTACTATCTCTCTGTCTCTCTCTCTCTGTGTCTCTCTCTCTGTGTCTCTCTGTGTCTTTGTCTGTCTGTCTGTCTGTCTGTCTGCTGCTCTCTCTCTCTCTCCTCTCTCTTCTCTCTCTCTCTCTCTCTCTCTCTCTCTCTCTTTTATATATATATTATATAATATATTTATATAAATATATATATATTATAATATATATATAATTGATAAATGGATGGAAGGATCTGTAGATCTATAAAACATTCATTCAATAATTCCTTATCAGTATAAGTCTAAAACTATTTTTGTTCTTAACAGTTGCCATAAACAGGCATCATTACTAATTAGTATGTCTTCATTACAGAACTAGTTGCAGGAAAATCAATCTTTTGGGAACACGTTTTTTCAATATATGCTAAACTGAAAACAAAGCTAAAATTTATACATTAATCTCTCAGAATATAATATCTCGACAAAACAAACAGAATAATAGCTACCACATAACTTAGTCACTTCTGAATTTTTCAACAGACGAGGGTTTTTCAAGGGATTTCCATTGCATAAAACGGTTACAACCATTAGATATATGATTTGTGAAAAATGTCCCTAGTGATCATAACAAGTTTCAAAGCTGGCAAAACGCCAATAATAATCATAATATCTGAGGATTTTAAAATGGAACAGTAAGTCCTTACATGACCTACTTGTTTTAAAATTGTCTTGTTTATAATTTAGTAAAGTATTAAACGTGGGATCAGTAAAAGCTATTCATTAAATGAAAAGTATTTATTTTCTCAAATAAATCGACCTTGATTGTCTGGTGGCATATTTTTAGAGTATCATCACATCACCTCATCGTCATCACCATCACCTCATCACATCATCATCATCACATCATTATCTCCTCATGTCATAACCTTTATCATCATCATCACCATCATCATTTAGTCTTACTCCACATTTTTTCTTATTTCTTCATATTCTTCATCACATTAATTTTTTCTTCTTAGCATTCTTCTTCTTTGCGTACTTCTCTTTGCACTCTTCTTCCTTCTCTTCCTTTTCTCAAAGCTTTCTACAAATACGCCTTGCAAATCCTTCCTCTCATTTTATTATGTTTTCCTATAATTGAAGCTTTTTTTCTAAATGGGGTCAATGTAAATGTTCTTTACTATCTTAATAGAAACAGAGCCTCTGCATCTCAATGAGTTTTTCTGGGGTGTGTGTGCATGTTGTACACACAGGCGCGCGCACGCTAGTCAATTATATTTTTTATGTATATTTATGTATATATATACATATAATATATATATATAATATATATATATAATATATAATATATATATATATATATATATATATAATTGTGTGTAATATGCCTTCATCCTACAATCCTCCCTTTCCTTCAAGCAAGACTTAAATATATTACAATGCTCTCCAATGCTAAAATCAAATGTGCTGGCCTGACTTGTAAATCACTTAACAACATCGCCAAACATAAATTATCATTGTTGCTCACATGACAGAAAACAATGCTTTCCTGTCAAAGTGTTCGACAACAAAGAAGAAACACAAGAAGAACGTAACAGCCATCAGACAGTGACATACCAAGAAACGAAATCTGAGCCCCACAGTGCGAAACAAAGTCAATACATTTCTGTGTGTACCCTGCGTGACCTCATGCACAGGCTGGTTGTATTTGCACTAGGAAACATTAGCGTGGGTAAACTCGTTGCCTAGCCAAGGACGTTTTTAAACTTATCTTTATGGTATGCTTTAAAGGGGTGGCACAGCTCAGTAGTCAGAGCACTCGGTTTTTTCCAAGCTAATGTTAAGCATCGTTGAGCCTGGTTACCAATTTTGAATGACTGTTTTGCATGCCATGGCTTCAGTATAGTTCCCCCAGCTCACCTAGCTGCGAATGGGTACCTGTCCTCTTTAGGGTCAGGGAAGGTAAAACAGCCAGGGAGAGGAGATGGGCGCTGCCTTCAGTATGCTGGCCCCTAGAGAAGTGAGGTATCTGACATCTTGCTCCCCTATGACTACCTATGTTATGGGACACCTTTACCATTTACCTATGGTATGTTTTAGCCGCCACCATAATAAAACTGCTGCTGGAGAGTATTTTCAGAGTAAGGATATAACACAAGAGGTCATGAGAGACACGTTCATGAAGTAAAGGAGTGAAAGTCGGGAGGATTGCTTGGAAAAAAGTAGTCTGGTGTCTTGGCTTTTTGTTTTAATATTTGAATGTGACATTTTATATCTGTTATTGTCTTAATCCGCAATTAGTATGACTGGTACACTGTGATTGTAAGGCTGATATGATCTATTTAAAAGAAGAAAAGTATAATATACGATTAGATGTTTAATGGATATGTGACCGGCATTCACACACTCACAATTTTTTGGCATTAAAAACATTCTAGATCAAATTCCTGTATAGTTATGTATTGATATATTTGTTTATTTTGTTGAATTCTACGAGTATTTGCACTAAAATGTTTGACTATTAATTCTATTTTAAAAAATTGAGTTTTCGTGTATTTTGATTTTGTTTTGTTTTATTGATATCCACTTAATATTAAACGGAATTTGATAACAACAGAAGAAAATACATACCGTTTCATTATGTTGTAAATATTACAGTTGGTCGTTCTTATAAAAGCACAGTATTCTTTTGCATCATGAATCAAATACTAAATCTGAAAAAAAAACCAGTTATATGTAGCATGTGGAAAATTCCCACTTAAGAACTGTCTAGACATCCTCATATGAAGCTGCCTGGGAACTCATAGACACGCGATGCCATCACTGGTCATTTAATAATAACATACATACTTCATAACACATTTGCAAAAACAAGTTTTGTAAAAGGAAAGGGAACTTTGCCACAAGCTTAATGTTTTAAGTGTCTGAAATTTTAACGAATTTGAAAAGTGTTTGACAAGATGTTACCACACACACACACACACACACACACACACACACACACACACACACACACACACACACCACACACACACACACTACACACACATGTGCACATACACAAAGACACACAGACAAAGACACACACACACACACACACACACACACACAACATACATATATACACAGTGAGAGAGAGAGAACATCTTGAGCATACTTTAAAACCTGTCCCACTTTCTGAAGAGTAAACCATTGTGTGCTGGTGGGAACGGATGACAAACAATTACAAAACTGCAGACACACAGGGATGAAAATTAATGTAAATAAAAAACACACTACTGCACACTTATTCCATTATCATCGAAAAAAAAAGCAAAAAAAAAAGCACACACACAAAATACGTTTGATAGTTATGCAACCAATAATTCCCAACCATTGACATTGATAAAGCCATTGAGAAACGTGACAACCAGCAAGATGGTAAAGTCATATGGAAGATATTATACAACACAGCCAAGTATTAGACTTGTTAGTGCAATCTAAATTCCAACTAGGAAACGCTGCCTAAGGGCTAACTACATATGGTGTTGAGAGGTTGTTATCACAATTAACCTTCTATTCAGCCCCTTTCAACATATGTCTGGCATGGACAATAGGTCCAGAAACAATAGAGAGCAGCAAAAAAAGGTAGGGAGAAGTCCAACTGTTTTTTTGTTGTAGTTGACGTTATGTCAGTTAGTAATGTAACATTGAATATGATGGTGACTCTAAGTATGTTTATTTGTATTCACGGTAAAAATAAATACAGCTTGATTATTATAAAAAAAAGAGTAATTCGACATTGAAATCAGGGAAGAAGAAGAAGAAGAAGAAGAAGAAGAAGAAGAAAGATAAAAAAATGACGAAAGAAGACGAAATTTAAAATCAAATGATATTTGTCAACAATACCAATGACGACATGATGGTGATGGTGATGATAAAAATGATGATGATGATGATGATGCTGCTGCTGCTGATGATGATGATGATGACGACGATGACGATGATGATGAACATGATGATGATGATGATGGTGGTGGTGGTGGTGGTGGTGGTGATGACGAGGACAAGGACGACAATGACGACAATGTCGATGTCGATGACGATATGATGACGACGATGATGATGATGATGACGATGATGATGACCATGATCATGGCATCGCCAACAATCATAGCAACATCGGTAATATTATAACATGTACAATCTTAATGCAAGTGTGTACTTTTGCTTTGGCTATCAGATTCAATGCCAGTCCAACACTACCATTCCAACACATCTCTTCAATGGTGTCTAGACAGCACTCTCCTAATGGCCAGTGGAGCAGTTCACAGGAGAGGCACGATAGTGCTCTGTTTTCTATCAAATGAAAGGTACCTACTTATGCGTGTTTGGTGTCTTGTCATTGTCTGTCTGTCTGTTTGTCTGTCTGTATATCTTTCTGTTTGTATGTTTGTTTGTCTGCCAGCCTGCTTGTCTCTCTCTATCTCTCTGTCTGCCATTCTGTCTCTCTCCTCTCTCTCTCTCTCTCTCTTCTCTCTCTCTCTCTCCTCTCTCTCTTCTCTCTCTCTCCTTTCTTTCTGTATCTCTGTCATTTTCTCTATCTCTGTCTCTGCCTTTGTTTCTGTGTGTCTGTGTGTCTGTGACTGTCTGTGTTTGTTTGTCTCTCTCTCTCACTCTCTCCTTGTCCTCTATATATCTCTATCAATCACATATAATGTTCTTTTTTTCATTTTTTAAAATGTTTTTCAACTTATACATTCATAGATACTGTTTCTCATTTTGTCTGTTGAAATTCAAACAAATGATACCCTATATTGTTCTTGATTTTTGCAATTTTCAACAGTTTTAACAGTCTAGTTTCTCTGCTACATGCACATCGTCAGCCAGTTTTCGTATCTCACTCCTTAAATCTGCTGAAAACCCCCACTTCCCTACTGTGCTGACCAAGTGATGGATCCCTAGTGTCAGAAATAGCAAAACGCCAGTGATCGTTATGAGTCGGGAGGGCAGTCAATGAAAGGGTAATCTTCACAAGACCTACTGGGTTGAGTCTGTCTGGTTTCGATTTTAGTTTTTTTATTAAATTTGGGAAGGGATTGTAAAGCTGCCAACACTAATTGAAAGGTACTTATGTTCTCAGACAAAGCTGAAATTGGCTGCAAGATGGTGTTCTTGAGGGAATGAGAGGAAATGATGATGATGATGATAGGAGGAGGAGGAGGGAGGGGGAGAAAGGGTGTGTGATGATGATGAAGATGAAGATGATGATGAAGATGAGGGATGATGATGGTGATGGTGATAATGATGATGATGACGACGATGAGGATGAGATGATGACGACGTGACGATCACATCGGAAATTTTTTCAAAACAACACATAGTACAAAATCACTCAATGCAAGAATAACTTTTGTTTCGGATATCAGATTCAGTGTCAATCCAACCAAACCATTTCCAACCCATCTCTTCAATGGTGTCTAGACAGCACTGCCCAAAGGCCATGGAGCAGTTCACAGGGAGACGGGTTTTAGTGCTCTTGTTTTCTATCGAAGAAAGGTACCTACTTGTGCCTGGTTAATTTGTGTGTTCTTGTCACTGTCCTGCTGCTGTGTGTCTGTTTGTCTGTATGTTTCTATCTGTCTCTCTCTCTCATTCTCTCTCTTTATCTAGGTATCTCTGCCTATATGTGGGCGTGTCGTCTGTCTGCCTTCTGTCTGTCTGTCGTCCCGGCGCTTTCTCTCTCTGCACCCCTCCACTGTCTTTGTCTCTGTGTGTCTGCAAGTCTGTTTATCTCTCTTTCTCTCTCTCTCCTCTCTCTCTCCTCCTCTCCTCTCATCATCTCTCTCCTCTCGTCAATCATCTCTCCTCTCTCACTCCTCGTCTCTCTCATCTCTCTCTCTCTCCCCTCTCTCTCTCTCTCTTTTACTATTTCTCTCTCTCTGTATCGCTTTCCCTGTCCCCACTTTATATCTTTTCTGTCTCTCTCTCATCTCCCTCTGTATCTCTGTCACTATCCTTGTCTCTTTTTGTGTGTCTGTCTCTTTCTCTCTAGCTCTCTGTCTCCTGTCTCTGTCTATCTTAATCACATACATTTGTCAACATTGTCAACTTTACATATAGCAGATAAAGTTTATCATTTTGTCTGTTGAAATCTAAATTACTGATAGCCTACTCTTCGCTCCTTTTTCGAATTGTGTCTGTTGGATTTCAAACTACTGATACCCTACACTGTCCTTGCTTCTGCATTTTTCAACAGCTTTAACAGTCTAGTTTCTCTGTTACATGCACATCGTCAGCCAGTCTGTGTATCTCACTCCATCATCTGCTGTAAAGCTCTAGCTCTGCTGACCAAGTGATCGATACCTAGTGTCAGAAACAGCAAAACACCAGTGATCATTATGAGGTCTGAGGGCAGTCAATGAAATGGTAAGTCACCACAAGACCTACTGGGTTGAGTCTGTCTGGTTTCGATTTTAGTTTGTTATGAAACTTGGAAGGTTTGTAAAGCTGCCAACACTATTGAAATGTAATTATGTTCTCAGACAGAGCGAGATCTGGCTGCAAGAGTGTCTTTTTGAGGGGATGATGATGATGGTGATGATGACGACGACGACGACGACGATGATGATGATGATGATGATGATGATGGTGGTGGTGGTGGTGGTGGTGGTGGTGGTAACGATGGCGACGATGATGGTGATGATGATAGTGATTACGATGTCGACGATTATAACAATGATGGTGGTGGTGGTGGTCATGATGATTGTGATGATCATGATGATGATAACAATGACAACGATTATGATCATCTTCTTCTCCCCTTTTGGGGGGGAGTTTCGTTTTATTTCCATCTATTGTATTGAACTTTAGATCATTATTCAGTTGAGGGAATGCCCTGCCCTTGTTAGGGTCAGCTGACCATGCAAATATTTTTTGTGTTCAATTCGAATGCTGATGTTCTAGCGCATGAATGCATGCATACACATGCTTACACATTTCACACAGTCTCTCTCTCTATCTATCCCTCTCTCTCTCTCGTTTTTATCTCTCACACACATACACACACATACACGCACGCATAGTAGAACAATCATCAATTGAAATAAAATCCAACAAGAACAAAACAATGACCAAAACTCCTAACTTTTTTCCAAAGATTTGAAACCTAGCCCACAAACTAAACCAAGTCAACCAGCTTACATTTGTACTTAGCGGGATCACCAACACACTTCCATGATTTATTTGCACTGGGAAACACTAACCTCAATGAACGTGTTTCCTGGTGAACAACTTGTCCGATGATGGCCATGGTCTGCATTAGCCACCACTGCCATAAATCTGGCCTTGGAGAGCAGTGTAGAGTAGGGATGCAGCAGAAAAGGGTATGAGGGACACATCCATAAACTTAGCAAAAGAAGTGGAGGAGACGATTTCTTGGTATACATGATGAGGCTGTTTTTGTTTTGCTGTAGGTTTTGTTGTTTGTTTGGGATTTTCTTGGCACTGGTACATGTATGTTTGCTCATATTACCAAAATAGAAACAAATATGTTCTGACTTGTCAAAGTTTATTTAAGCTTATGAGAATAAATGGAATACCAAGAAGAATGCATATTTTCCATTGTACATCTCTCTCTATCACTTACTCAAAAACTTGGTTTCTTTCTACATTGATTAGTTTCCTTTGCCACTTTTTTTTTCTTTGTCCAAAATGCTAAATATTCTAAAAATCTCTTTTAATCTTGCTTATAATACCAACCAAACTTCCTCACACACAAGCACTCACCGGCAAAGGAGCATGCAACAACACATAGGGTGCAAAATATGGGAACCTAATAAATTTGCAAAATAAATATATACCAGCCACCTAAGTGAACTAAAAGAATAAGAGAGAACATCTATCAATGTAAAATGGAATTCAGCAAGAAAATAATACTCACCAAACACTAAAATCCCCCCCCCAAAATAGCTGAACCTGAGTCTACTAAGTAAGGCAAAGTCAACCAGTTTACATTATGTTGTACTTAGCGTGACCACCCACACACCTCCACCTTTTATTTACACAGGGAAACATTAACTTGGATGAACTCATTTCCTGGCAAGAAAAAACTTGTCCGCTATGGCTATGGCCTGCATTAGTCACCCACTGCCATACATCTGCCTTGGAGAGCATGTAGAGTAGGAATGCAGCAGAAGAGGGTATAAGGGACACGTCTATAAACTTAGGAAAAAAGAAGTGGAGAAGACGATTGCTTGGCATACGTAAGAGGCTGTTTTGTTATACGTAGGTTTTGTTGTTTGTTGTTTTTTGCTCTTGGAAATGGAACATGTATGTTTGCTTGTATTATCGATGTAAAATGTGCTCTGAGTTGTCAAAATTAATTTAAGCTTATGCGAATAAATAAAATACCAAGAAGAATGCATATTTACCATGGTGGCAGACTCTCTCTCTCACTGACTCACAAGCTTGGTTTCTGTCTATACAGTGATCAGTTCCTTCGCCCTTCTTTTTTTCTTTGTCCAAAATGTTAATATTCTCGAATCTCTGTTACTATTGCTTGGAAGAAACTACACCATACTTCCTCACACACAAACACACACCTGGCAAAGGCACACATACATGACACACATAGTACAAAATTATGAGAACCTAATAAATTTTCAAATTTAATATATACCAGCCACCAAAGTGAACTAAAAGAATAAGAGAGAACATCTATCAATGTAAATGAAAGTCAACAAGAAAATAACACTCACCAAACTCTAAAATTCCCTCCCCAAATAGCTAAACCTGAATCTACTACGTAAGCTACAGTCAACCAGTTGACATTATGTTGTACTTAGCATGACCACCCACAACATCTCCACATTAAATTGGATGAACTCGTATCCTGGTGAACAACTTTTCCGCTGATGGCTATGGTCTGCATTAGCCACCACTGCCATAAAACCTGGCCGTAGAGAGCATGTAGAGTAGGGATGCAGCAGAAGAGGGCATGAGGACACGTCGATAAACTTAGCAAAAGGAAGTGGAGAGGATTGCTTTGTATAAGTGGTCCGGCTATATTGCTTTTTTGCTTTAAAAATATTTTAATTGGAAGTGGTACATACATGTGCTCACTCTTTTTACCAAATAGACATGAATAGTTTTAGATTTACAGTTTAAATAGGCATAGTTGTGTGAATAAAAGACAAAAAGGATGCATATTTTTCCCTTGCAAAAGCTCTTTCTGTCTGTCTCTCTGTTTGTCTATGTGTCTTTCTGTCTGTCTGTCTGTCCATCCTCCATCTCTCTGTTTTCTCCTCCCTCTCTTTCTCTCTTCTCTTTCTATAATCCATCTGTCTGTCTGTCTGTCTGTCTTTCTATCTCTCAATATATATGGTGTATCTCTGCTTTCTCTGTCTCTCTCTATCTCTCATGCTTACTCATAAACTTCTCTTAATCTATATCTTCAGTTTCTTTGTCTTGATCTTTGTGTTCGTCCCAAATACAATATATTCTAATTTTTTTTTTAATATACTTAGAACAACATCTACACATACTCACACACAAACACCTACCATCCCACTGACCCACAATAACACAAACAAAGTTTACTTTTGTACTTAGTGTGACAACACACACATTTCAACCTTTATTTGCACTGGGAAATATTAACTTGCATTGAACTCGTTTCCTAGTGAACAACTTTTCCGCTGATGGCCATGGTCTGCATTAGCCGCCACTGCCATAAACCTGGCCTTGGAGAGCAGTGTAGAGTAAGGATGCAGCAGAAGAGGCATGAGGGACACGTCCTAAACTTAGCAAAAAGAAGTGGAGGAGAGGATTTCTTTGTATAGGTGGTAAGGCTGTTTTGTTTCTTGTAGATGTGTTGTTTGTTTGTTTTCTTGAAAGTGATACATGCCTGTTTGCTTATATTACCAGGATATAAAATGTGTTCTGACATTTCAAAGTTCGTTTAAGCATATGAAAATAAATGAAATACCAAGGAGAATACATATTTGTCGCTGTGAAATTAAATGGCTATCAACAAGAACAGAAAAGTGACTGAGACAATACATTTACTCCCAAAGAGCTGACCTAAGTCTATGAAAGTAAGACAAAGTCAACCAGTTTACATTTGTACCTAGCATGACCACCCACACCCATCCACCTTTTATTTGCACTGGAAACATTAACTTGGATGAACTCCTTTCCTGGGAACAATTTTTCCGCTGATGGCTATGGTATGCATTAGCCACCACTGCCATAAACCTGGCCTTGGAGAGTAGTGTAGTGTAGGAAATGCAACACAAGAGGGCATGAGAGACACATCCATAAACTTCGTGAAAGGAGGGAGAAGATTACTTGGTGTAAGTTGTCAGGCTATTTTGATTTGCTGTTGTCTTTTGTTTTTTTTTTTATTCTTCTATTGGAAGTTGCACAACCACGTTTTACTCAAATTTCCAGAATAGAATTGAACATGCTTTTACTTGTCAAGCTAAAGTAAGTTTATGTGGATAAATGGATACACAAGAAAAAAATGTGTTTTACAACGACCTCTATCTCACTCTCTAGTCTCTCAAACTTACTCAGAAACTTGCCCCCATTATGTATACAAGTCAGTATGTATGTCATTTTTCTTTCTTTGTATTGAAACTAAATGTTCTACAAACCTTTTTTTCTTATTGCTTTGAAAACATCCACACACCCGAACCCACCCACCACCCCATCCTACATACAAACACACACACCACATTCACAAATAACGCACACACACACACGCACACACACACACACACACACACCACACACACACACTGAACAAATACATAATCTGGTAAAAGACACATTTGCAAAATGACTGAAGACCAGCCACCCATAGATACACTACAATCTGGAGAAACTAAAGCCAAACATGCAAACCAGTGTCAGCGAATTTACGTTCTACATTGCATGACCTCACGCACTCGCCACATTTTATTTTTCACTGGAACGCATTAGTTGGATCAACTCCACCCCGCATAGGGATTTTTTTCGGGTTTTTATCCTAGTGTGCATTAGTCAACTTAGCCAACAGCTCCCCTTAAAGTAATTCGACGGGTTTCAACACAGCAGAGCCGGGGAATTTGCAATAAATGGGGGAAGGAAAGCATGGGATCAGGGGAAAAAAATGCTACCTTTTGATTTTGTTTCGCAGAAAATGATTGAAACCGATTCTAAACCCATAGAAATTTTTTTTGACACGCCTTCACCTTCAAACATTAGGTGCAATGTGATTGTGCTTTTAGCTTTTACATCAAACCCACTTTTTTATCTTTTTTTTTTTGTCGTCTTAGTCGGGCCTGTCCCCTCTCTCGTTGGTCGTTTTTCTATCTGCCTGATTTCTGTCGTCGCTCTCTACTCCCCTCCTCATTGAAAGATTTAATTTAACGCATTCATAACGGGAGTTTATCTATCGTCTGCTTACTACACACAAAAATTACATCATACATCATACATACATAAAAATTCATACATACACATTTAAAACACACACTTCTTTTCACTTTGAAACATTGCATAGCATCACTTACTGTGTCTAAATGGGGTTTAAAAGAAACAAGGGCTTTTTTACGCTTTGTTTTGTAAACTATACTTGTATTTCTTTTCCTTTTTTTTTTGAAAGGTAAAAGGGATTTTATCAGTTTGGCAAAATGATGATAAGAGTTAACCACCCATTGAAAAAAAAAAAGATCTCACATGCAATTTTTTTTTTTCATATAGCATGGAAATTCTTATTTATTCTCTATTCAAGGAAAAAATAACTTTCATAACTTTCTTTTTCCTTATTCCACCCCTGTGGCATCTTTTTGTAAAGTTGTTATAATTTCTTTTTGATGGTTATTACGCCTTACTTAAAAATGTAAAAGATGTTGTTTTTGTTCATAAATGTTGTTATAATTTCTTCTAGGGGTTTTTGTTTGCTTTAAATCAAATTAAACAAGAGTTAGATACCATTTGGATTGTCAGAGACTATAATCAACTGCTTTAGAGACTCACTCAACATCTTTATTCTATACGGGGTTACAAGAAAATCAGCCCTAATTCAAATAAAGTTTAACAAACGATGTCTTAAATGATGCCCCTGACCAAAAAAACATATACAAAAATAAAAAAATAAATAAAAAAAAAAGAAAAAAACAAAAAAAAAGCACAAAATTTTATGACGAAATTTTCGTTTTAAATTTTTTTTTTTTGAAAAAAAATGAAAACACACACACACAACAACAAAAAACCCCACCCAACACACACACACACAACACACCCCACCCAACACACACACACACACACACATATATATATATTATATATAAAAATAATATATATAATAATATATAAATATATAAAAAATATAAATATAATAATTAAATTTTTTCGAAGCTTCCCGCGGATGGATACCATCAATAGCAAATCAACTTTCGAAAAATAGTGACTACTGAACTTTTTGAAACACCTTTTTCACGTTTTGAAATATAACCAACCACTGCCAGGGGGTCAGTTTTTTTCCGAATTCCCCTTACCCCCCTTTCCCCCTCCAACCACCCTACCACCCTCACTATAGATCACACGAAAACGGGGAACTTTTTGGGAAAAACATATACGGCCAGTGTATCAATAAAATAATACAACACCAGGTTTTTAAAACGCAATATACACTACTGTAGTGACTTATTTTATTCCATTATTATTCTCATTTATTTTTATTAAATTTTTATTATTATTATTTTAATTATTTTTATTTATTTTTATTATTTAATATTTTTATTATTATTATTAATTTTTTATTATATTAAATTTTATTTTTTTTTATTATTTTTTCTTAATATTGTATTTTTCACAACCGCTTTTGCGTAATTTATAACGCCTTTTGCAGACTATATACACACAAACTTTTCAGTGACTATAACCAGCCGTTTTGCATGTTTTTTACCAAACAACTTTTAAATATACTTAAAAAACAAAAAGCTTAAAATAAAAATTCACACCAGCTTTAAGAAAATTAATGAGAAAGAATGAACATATACACAGTGATGATTAATAAAGGGGTAATACAGAACACTTTAATGACACAGCCAGCACTTTTAAAAGGGGTGTACACAACAGGTTTTCAGTGCTATTACCTCCAGCTTTATGGAATGCATATACATAATTTAAGAGCATAATGCCACGATCTAAGGTTTTACATAATCAAATCTAACATAAATGAAAAAAAAAAAAAAAAAAAAGCCATTAAAGACTAAAGACTTACTTTCTCCACTAAACGTATTCAACTTCAAAAAAATATCAAATTTCTTTGATTATTGTAATTTATCTATTTTACCGCCCTTTTTGAAGAAAAAAAAAAGAACCCTGTTTCATATTTGTCCCTGTCTAAACAATATTCCTTGTTGGGTTTATAAACTTTTCTCACATTTTTTTGCTGGGTTTATGTTTAATTTATTTTTTTTAATTTAACTTTTCATTTTTTTTTAAAATCATGTTTCTTACAAATAAACAAACAAGCATACTTGTCTTCTATTTTGTTTAAAAAAACCCCTTTCATTTTTTTTTCTCCAAAGGGATATTTGTATTTTACTATAATTAAACTCAACAGTTTTTGTGTTGACTTTGCCAAAAGAAACACTTTCAAAAGTGGAAAAAATACACTTTGTTAAAAATTTAGTTTTTAAAATTTACACTGCAGCATTTAAAATTCTCCCCTCTTTTTCGCACCAAACAAAGTGAGAGAGAAGAGAAAAAGGAAAAGGGGGGAAAAGAAAGGGGAGAGAGAGAAAAGAGAAAAAGAAGGGGAGAGAGAGGAAAAAGAGAGAGAGAGGAGAAGGGAGGGAGAGGAGAAAAAGATAGAGAGAGAGGGGCCATCTTCATTCCAGAATCTGAATCAATGTTTATGGGGCAAATTTCATTTCCATCACTTTACTCAAAAGGTCTGGGCAGCACTCCCTCAAAGCCAATGACAGCCCGGGGAGGACAAATCAAACCCTTTTTCCTACAAATCAAATAAAAACCTACTTTTTTGCCTAGTAGATTCCCATGTGTCTACTGTACCGCTGTCTGTCGTCTTTAAGGGCGTTCTGGTTTTTTGGGCTCTGTTTTTTTGACCCCCCTCTCCCCCCTCTCTCCCTCCTCCCCTTTTCCCTCCCCCCTCCTCCTCCCATTTTTCTCCCCTCCTCCCCCCCCTCGCCCCCCCCCAATCCCAATCTCCTCCCCCCCTCTCTCTCACCCCCCCCGGCCCTCTGTTTTTCCCCTCCGGTTATTTTTTTTTTTCCCCCCCCCCCTTTTTTTATCCAAAAATTTTTTAATTAATTCCCCCCAAATCCCCCTTGGTTCCCCCCCCCGCCCCCCTTGGTTTGAAACCCCCCAAAAGTTTCTTTTTTCTTGGGCCCCCCCCCTTTCCTTAAAAACCCCAAATCAGGTTTTTCAATTCTTGTTTTCCCCCCTTTCCCCTGTTCCCCCTGTCGGGGGTTTTCCCGCCCCCCCACCCCCCCCAACCCTTTTTGTTTACCCCCCCCCCCCCCAACCCCCCCCGTTTCCCATGCCCTGTTTTTCTCTTTCCCCCCCTTTCCCCCCTTTTTGTTTTTCTTCTCTTCCCCCCGGGTTTCTGGTTTTTGTTTTTTTTTGGTCCCCCCCATTTTCCCCCGTTTGTTTTTCGGTCCCCCCGGGGCCCCCCTGGGGCCCCCTTTATTTCCCCCCCCCTTCCTTTTTTCCCCTTTATTTCTTCTCTGTTCCCCCCCCTCCCCTTTCCCCCTCTGGTTTTTTTAATTTGGTCCTTTTTTGTCTTTCCTTGCCCTTTCTTTTTTTCCCTCCCTCTAAAACTTTTTTTTCTTGTTCGTCTTTTTTTTCTTTTTTCCTTGTCCTTTGTTGTTGTTGTTTTTTCTTCTTTTTCTTTTTTCCTTTTTTTTTCGTTTTTTTCTTTTCTTCCTTTTTTTTCTTCTTTTTTTTCTTCTTCTTTTTTCGTTTTTTCCCCTTTTTCTTCTTCTTCTTCCCCCCTTTCTTCATTTTTTTCCCTTTTTTTAACTTTTTTTTTTTTGCTTCTTTTTTTTTTTTTTTTTTTTTTTTCCCTTTTCTTTTTTTTTCTTTCTTTTTTTTTCTTTTCCTTTTCTTCTTTTTTCTTCTTCTTCCTTTTGCACCAGCAGCACAGGAAAACCCAAAAAATGCTGTTGAATCAACGTGTGTTATTAACCCCCAATATTGCAAATGCCAATGCAACCCCGTCTCCTGCCTTTTATTATTTTTATTTTTTAAAAAAAATTTTTTTATATTTATTATCCCTTTATTCAAAGGTAAAGGATAAAACAATCAAAGGTTTTTTTAACATCCTCCCTTTGGGAGCAGTTTTTTTTAATTTTGGGCGATCTTTCCCCCTCCGGGGTTTTTTGGGATTAAAATGGAATTTTTTAAAACAACACTTAAAAGCCAACACTTTTTCCCCAAATACTTTTCCCAAACAGTGCTAGCTAGCTACTTGCCCAAAGCCCCCTGGGGCACTCCCCAGACAAGAACCAAATCAAATGCCCTGTTTCCCCACAAATCACAGACACCTACCGGGTGCCGGGGACGGGTCTTTTCTTTTTTCTGTCTCCCGTCGCTTGTCTTCTGTCTATGCCGTTTGTCCCGGGTGCCTTTTGTCCTATTGGATGTCTTTCCTGTCTCTCTACTCTATTTTGGTCTGTTTTGGGCCCCTGTCGCTACCCCCTGTCCCCCTCTCTCTCTAAATCATTTTGCTTGTGTTTAAAAATATTTCTGTCATTTTGGGACTTTTGTATGGGCCCGCTTTTCACCTGCCTGTTTTCTTGTCTATCTGTCTGTCCCTTTTGTCTGTCTATCTGTCTGGCTGAAACTCTCTCCGGGCTTCCTATCTCTCTCTGTCCTCTCTCTCTGTTTTTTCTGTCCATGTCACTTTTTTTCTCTGTATCTCTGTTTCTCTGTCTCTCTGTCCTATCTCTATTTGCCCTGTGTGTCTGTATGTCCCCTGTCTGTCTGTTTGTCTGTCGTCTCTCTTTCCTCCTCTCTCTCTATCTCTCTGTCTCTGTCTCTCTCTCTCAGTATTTCTACTTATCTTTACCCTCGTCTGCCTGCGTGACTGTCTGCGAGCCTACTTGCCTTTTTGGGTCTGCCCTCCCAGTCCTAGTCTATCTTCCTGTCTCTGTCTCTGTCTTTCTGTAATCGTCTCTCTGTTCCTCTTTATGTATCTTTTTGTCTCTCTCTGTGTCTGTCTGTCTCTTTATGTCGTCCGTCTGTCTTCCCCCATCTCTGTCTCTGTCCCTGTCTCTCTGCCTCTCTGTCTCTCTCTTGAAATTTTGGATTTCTGTCTATTGATCATGCTATTTGAGGTGATGACTTTTCCCCCCGAAAATATTTGTAAAAAAAACACCCCACAAACCAGATGTACTTCTTTTTTTAAACCTGCGTTTTTTCGGGAAAAAAATGGAGATCCCTTGCATGCCCCTTTGCTACTTAAAGCGGGTAGTAAATCCTACATCTGTTCTCACTAGTCTTAATCATTCCGGGGAGTTTTTAAACCAAGGAATAAAAATGGCTTTTCCTTTGATTCAGAAGAAACTTTCTCTTGCAAAGGACACGTACAGGATGATTGATATCAGCAGTGTTTATACAGTTGTTAATATGGCAGTATTTAAACAAAAATGTTTATATATTCTTTTTTTTCGAGGATAAGGGACACAACCCCAATTCGTATTCATTTTTTAACTCCAGTCCCCGTGTTATGCAGTTTTGAAAAATTTCTGTCATCCTACCCAAACCCGGCGCTCAATGACCTACTTTCCCGAAAAGCAGAAAAGGTTTGTAACATGTGCGCAATATGTTCAGCGTAATGTTTACATAGGGGACCTCGATTTATAGTCTCACCAAAGGGAAACGTTTGGGGAGGAGTGGATCGGCACTGATATTAACTCCAGGGAAAAAGATCCACTTGAACGGGATTCGAACCCCAAGTCAGCAGATCACGAGCGTAACACCCAAACGTTCTATCCAGGCGGACTACTCTCCCTCCAAAACTACGTCTATCAAATGACCGACATTTTATTTTGGAAGAGTACAACTCGGGAGGGGGGGGGGGTTCTGACCATTGTTGTTTGTTTTTCTTTTTTGTTTTTTATGTGGGCGGGCGGGGGGGGGGGGGGTAAAAGCTTTTTAAAAAAAGTTTTTTTTTTTTCCTTGGGCACATTTCTGTTTCTTTTGTGTTGGGGCAAGTGAAACGTAGCGCTTGGACAATTTTGGGTCCAAATTGTAAAAAAGAGTGAAGTCTTTCTTCTATTTGTTGTTAATTTGTTTGTTCCTTTTTCCCTTGTACATGTGGGGCTGTTGCTCTGGTTATACAGTCCTAAAAAACTGTAGGCCTAATGCTCTTTTTTTCCATATAATCTGAGTGGTTGTAGTTTATTTTACCAGCATTTTCCTTCTTGGTCTGTTTCATATCTTTGAAATGTTTATTCACATTTTTACCAAGCTTATTCTGATTGATCTTGCTCTGCTTTTGATAGCTAAAGGGCCCAAAATTTGTATCCTTAGTATGTCTGTGTCCAACCTCTCCTCTCTTGTGTCTCTCTCTCCCTCTGTGTCTCTCTCTCCTCTCTCCTCTCTCCTTTACAAGGGCAATGGTCTGGCTCATTAGATTAGTTAAATTTAACCTTATGTTTGTCTGCCTGTATTTTTTTTGTGTATGTTCGTCTGTCTTTCTTTCTCTGTGAGTCTGTCTGTCTCTCTACTCCGCTGTCTATCGATCTGTTTAGCTGTCCCCTCTCACTGCCCTCTGTCTCTTTGTCTTTCTCCCATCTCTCCTCTCTCTCTCTCTCTCTCTCTCTCTCTCTCTCCCCTCTTCTCTCTCTTTCTCTCTCTCTTTACCAATCTTTACCTCCTTCAGTGCCTAGCCTTTCGTTCTTTCACTCTCTTCTTATTTTTTTCTTAATATATTTTTCTGCAGGCAATTGGCGTTTCCCAGTTCTAGGTGTTAAAGGGCCGTGTTTGTGCAGCTGTGCTAATTTACCTCATCTCTATCCTCTGGTTCTCTGGGATGGCTGCAAGACATTTGGCTAAATGAAAAGAGGATGGAGAGATTTCTTCCCCAGTTATTGGTGTGTTCTTGGTTATGAACACCAGTTGTGCGTGTTTACTGAATCGTGCTTATTGCTTCGAATGTGTCCCCCAAAGATTGAGGGTTTTAGCGTGTATGTCTTTGTAACAAACTTTAAAGAATAAAGTTTTTTAAGTATGTTTTTATGCTTTTTTTGCTATCTGTTTATGGATTAACTTGTACCCATATCATGTCTGGGATCCCCAAACTAAATTACTCTCTCTGTGTCCCTATTTCTCGTCTCTGTCTCTATGGTTTTTGGTTTTGTTTGGCTGTATTATGTCCTCTATCTGTCTGTTTGTCTCTATCTGTCAGTATGTTTTTCTTTTATCTGTTTCATTATCTGTGCCTCTCTGCCTCCCTGCCTCCTGCCTGCCCTTTCCTGCCTGACTGTCTAACTGTCTGTCTCTGTCTCTGTTCTCAAGCCCTGCATCTCTGTCTGTCTGCCTGTCTGTCTGTCTGTCTGTGTCTGTCTGTCTGTCTGTTTGTCTGTCTGTCTGTCTGTCCCGTCTGCTTTTCTCCCTCTCTCTCTCTCTCTCTCTCCCTTCTCTCTCTCTCTCTCTCTCTCTTCTTCCAGCCATTCTTTCTTTCTGTTTTTTTTTCTGTTTGCTCAATTTGTCCATTCACTATTTTACCTGTTTCTTTTTCCCATTCTCACTCCACTTTATCTCTGATTGACTTGCTCTGGTTTTCATTGCTGCAGGCAATTGGCATTCTTTCCCGTTCTAGGTGTGAAGGCCTGTGCTGTGCAAGCGTGCTAATTTACCTCATCTCTATCCTCTGGTTCTCTGGGGTGGGTGCAAGACATTGGCTAAATGAAAAAGGATTAGATAATTCTTCCTCAGTTATGGGTGTGTTCTTTGGTTATGATACCAGTGTGTGTGTGTTGTGTGTGTGTGTTGGGTTTTGTGTGTGCATTGTGTGTGTATACTGATGGGGCTTTTAGCTCAGAAATTGCATGAATTTTTTGAAGATTTTGTGTGTGTGTGTAGGGGGGGTGTGTGTGTGTGTGTTGTGTGCCATTCTTAACTAGGAAAGTAATTTTGGATTGCTTTTTTTTGGGTTTTTTTTTTCTCTTTCGTGAATTAAATTTACATTAATAAAAATTTGTGCGTGTGTGTGTAGATCTTTCTATTGTTGTTTTTGTATTATATGTGGGCCTGTGTCTGTCTGTTTCCTCTCTCTACATAATTTATATATATATATATATAATATAGATATATAAATATTATATATATAAAAATATTATTAATATAATATATATATATGGGGGGGGGGGTCTCTCACCTTGTGTCTGGCTGACCCTTTTTTATCTCCCTTTCTGTCAGTACACTTTTTTCGTAATTTACATGAGTCTGTGTTTCTATGTATCTGTGTCACTACATCACGTATGCTTTTATTCCTGTCTCTACGTTTGTTTATCTGTTTGTTTCTTTCTTAATACATGTACATATATGTGTCTATACACCCGATTCACTACATGTAATATACGCTTCTACGTCTATGCCTTATTTGCGAGTGACATTTTACAGCGCATCCAACATCTTTCCAGATCAATCGTTGTCACATTTATCGTTTTGAACTGAACGAGGGCCTAAGCACTTGTTTTTCGGTTAAAAAACAACAACCCATCTATCTTATTCCAAGCTCCCTCGAAAATTCGAATGGTCCAAACTGGATTGAATGAAGATGCATTGCAGTATGTTGTTTCGTGTGAAGGTTTTTTTTTAAAGCAGTGTTCCACAAGTGAACTTTTTGCCTTTACTTTGCCAAGCTTCAAGAATTTTGTAGTTTTCCTGGCCACCTCCTTTATGTCTATTTTATGCCTTCTTGTCAATTGTCCTGCCTTTTTTTCCTACAAAGGGCTTAAAAGATAGCAAGTTATCTCCTCCACAAAGTCGATGCCTGGGCTTGACTTGTCAGGTGCTTAATGGCAGACCAATGCATTTTTGCTGCCTAAAGTTCGATAGAGACGTAGAAAATCATTTTGTGAATAATTTTTTTCAGCTACTTTTTGTGTCAGGTATTTTCGTTTTCCCCTTCTCCTTGATCATTTGGCGATTCTCACAGGACAGCTTACGTACAAGTGTTCGAGTTATGGCCTCTTCCTATTAAAGCATATCAACAGAAGTAATCAAGTTTTCTTGTGACTTGTAAGATCCTCTGTCTGTCTGGGCGTCTGTCTGTCTTCTCTCTCTCTCTCTCTCCTCTCTCCTCTCCTTTTATATATATATATATATATATACTCTCCTCTCTCTCCTCTCTCTCTCTCTCTCTGCTCTGTCTGTCTGTTTCTCTTTCTCTCTCTCTCTCTCTCTCTCTCTCCTCTCTCTATATATAAAATATATATATTACTCTCTCTCTCCTCTCCTCTCTCTCTCCCCTGCTTTCTCTGCTGTCTTCTCTCTCCCCCTCTCTCTCTCTCTTTTCTCTCTCCCCTCTCTCTCTCTCTCTCTTTTTCTTCTCTCTTTCTCGTCTGTCTGTCTCTGTCTCCTGTCCCTTCCCTGTCTTTTGTCTGTCCCTGTCCCGTCTGTCTCTCTCTCTCTCTCTCTCTCTCTCTCTCTCTCTTTCCTCTCACCCTCTCTAACACACATTAACGCACCCTCCCTTTCTTCCTTCATCCTTCTTTCTTTTTCCCCAAACCTTTTACTTTTCCTGCATTTGTTTGCTTGTTTGTCCATTCGCTCTCTTTCTCTTGTGCTTTTTTTAACGATCTCATTCCCCTTTATCCTCAGTGATTGCAGCGCCCGAT
>CM054152.1:55660594-55685090 GCA_028751875.1 Rapana venosa | reverse complement strand
AAATGTCGAGGAAATGTGCACACTCTAAACCTCCAGCACCCCGTGAAAATAAAAAGTCAAAAAAAGCTGTAGCTTTTATACACAATATTCCGCACCTAATGACACAACGTTAAGAGAGCTATAACCTTTAAAGATAATCCTGACAAAATATAAATTACTCATGAATAACTCCAAAGCCGCTTAAAGCAAGACAATATCCTCAAGCAAATACCGTTCTCTGATGAAGCAATGATTCTGCTAACATTGCGAATAGAATCCTAAGCCATTGACAGATTCACGAGTCAATATCTTTAGAGGCTGATTTCTGAGAAAATTGGCTGAGCTAATCTCACCCACAGATATGATAGGAGAGAAGAAAAAAGGATGGCTTATTTTACTGGCTTTTGTGAGAGGCAACAATGTGTCTCTTAGATTGAGATTGAAGTCTTTAGTATGGATGGATATTAGGAGTTTCGTTTATATTGTTTTCTTTCTAGTATTCCTTGTTTGCTAATAATCTCTCTGTCTCCCCTTCTGTCTTTTGTCTGTCATTTCTTTCTGTCTGTCTCTCTTTCTCTCTGTCTGCGTTTCTGTCTGTCTATCTTTCTGTCTCTGTCTGTCTATCTTTCTGGCTCTGTCTGTCTATCTGTCTCTGTCCGTCTGTCCAACTGTCTGTCTGTCTCTCTTTTTCTTGTCAGAAAAAGAACTTTGAGAAAGGAAAGAGAGAAAGAGAGACAGAAAGAGAATAAAAAGACTGATATAAGCAAACAGATATACATAAAGAAGGACAGAGACAGACAGACATAAGCACAGAGAGACAAACATAAACACAGACAAGAATGAAAGAAGGCAAACAGACAGAGGTCAGCAGATCACGAGCTGGCAATGCCCATCACACTAACCACCAGGCCATCGATCTGTGTAAATAAACAAGTCAAGAATAGCTGCAGCTTTAGACACAATAATCCGCAAGCAATGACACAACACTAAGAGATCTTTAACCTTTATAAAAAATGGCAAAATATAAATTACTCATGAATAACTCCAAAGCTGCTTAAAGCAAGACGATACCCTCAAACAAATATCGTTTTTTGATGAAGCAATAATTCTGCTAACATTGCAAATGGAATCCTAAGCCATTGACAGATTCATGAGTCAATATCTTTAGAGGCTGATTTCTGAGAAAATTGGCTGAGCTAATCTCACCACAGATATGATAGGAAGAGAGAAAGACAATGGCTTTTACTATCTTTTTGAGAGGCAACGATTTTGTCTCTTAGATTGAGATTGAAGTCCTTAGTATTTGGTTTTAGGGGTTGCTTTACATTGTTTTCTTTCTTGTTTTCTTTGTTTTTTTTATAAATATATATATATATATATTGTGTGTGTGTCTGTGTCGTTTTGCCTCTGCTGTCTGTCTGTTCTCTCTCTCTTTTCTCTTTCTCTCTTTTTGTCTATCTCTCTGTCTCTGGGTGTCTCTCTGTTTTCTATCTGTCTGTCCGTCTGTCTGTCTGTCTTTTCTGTCTCTCTCTCTCTGTCTCTCTCTCTGTCTCTCTCTCTCTCTCTCTCTTTCTGGTCAGGGAAAAAGAACACGGGAAACAGAAATAGAGAAAGGAAGAGAAAAAGAGAAAGAAAAGAAGTGAGAAAGAAAACAGGACAGATATACAGAAAGAAGGACAGAGACAGAAGAAACACAGAAGGAATGAAAAAAGGCAAACAGACAGCGGGTCAGCAGATCAGGAGTGCAATGCCCATCACACCAACCAAACAGGCCATACTGCGTAGATAAACAAGTACAAAAAAAAATAGCTGCAGCTTGTACACAAAAATTCGCACGCAATGACACGCATTTAGAGAGCTATTGCCTTAATAGTATTCCTGACAAAATAAATTACTCTATGAATAACTCCAAGCAGTTTAGCAAGAAAAAATTATCCTCAAACAAAGGGTTGTTTTCCTGTTGAAGCAATAATTCTGCAAACCATTCGAATATAATTCCCAGCAATTTACAAAATTCAGGAGTCATATCTTTGAGGGCTGATTTCTAAAGAAAATTGGCTGAGCTAATCTCACCCAGAGATATGATAGGAGAGAGAAAAACAAAGGGTGGCTTTTTTCTATCTTTTGTAAGAGGCAACGATTTGCCTCTTAGATTGAGATTGAAGTCCTTAGTATTTTGGGATTTTGGGTTGCTTTTATAATTGTTTTCTTTCTAGTTTTCATTTTTTGATTTAAAATATATCTCTCTATCTGTGTGTGTTCTGTGTCTGTCTGCCTGTGTCTGTCTGTCTGTCTTTTCTTTTTTTCTCTTTCTTTTTTGTCTATCTATCTCACTGTCTCTGGGTGTCTCTCTGTTTCTATCTGTCTGTCCGTCTGTCTGTCTGTCTCTCTCTCTCTCTCTCCCCTCTCTCTCATTCTTCTCTCTACTCTTTTCTCTCTCTCTCTCTCTCTTCTCTCTTTTCCCCTCTCTCTCTTTCTTGTCAGAAAGAGAACCGGGAAACAGAAATTAGAGAAAGAAGAGAAAAAAAGGAAGAAAGAGGTTTTAGATTAAGAAACCGACAGATATACAGAAAGAAGACAGAGAAAGACAAAACATGACAGAAATGAAAAAAAGGCAAACAGGACAGGGGTTAAGCCCGATCAGGAGCGCAATGGGCATCAATCATCCAACCCCCAGGCCATCCTGTGTAAATAAAAAAAGTCAAGAATAGCTGCAGCTTTATACACAAAAATCTGCAAGCAAGGACACGCCATTAAGAGAGCCATTGCCTTAATAGTATTCCTGACCCAAAAAATAAATTACTCATGAATACTCCAAAGCCGCTTAGCAAGACAAATCCTCAAGCAAAAAGCTGTTTTTTGTGGAAGCAAAATTTGCTAACATTGCGAATAGAATCCTAAAACCTTGACAGATTCAGGGGTCAATATCTTTAGATGCTGATTTCTGAGAACATTGGCTGAGCTAATGTCACCCAAGATTATGATAGGAGAGAGAGCAAAACAAGCTGGCTTTTACTATCTTTTGTGAGAAGCAACGATTTTTCTCTGAGATTGAGATTTAAGTCCTTAGTATGGAGATTAGGGGGTTTCTGTTATATTGTTTTTTCTAGTTTTCTTTGTTTGTAACATATATATCTCTATCTGTGTGTGTCCGTGTCTGTCTGTCTGTCTCTCTCTCTCTTTTTTCTCTTTCTCTCTTTTTGTCTATCTATCTCTCTGTCTCTGGGTGTCTCTCTGTTTCTATCTGTCTGTCCGTCTGTCTATCTATCTGTCTGTCTGTCTGTCTGTTGTCTGTCTGTTCTGTCTTTCTCTCTCTCTCTTCTCTCCTCCTCTCCTCTCCCCTCTCTCTTTGTCGGGAAAGAGAACATGGGGAACAGAAATAGAGAAAGGAAAAGAGAAAGAGAAAAAGGAAGGAGAGTGAGGTAAGAAAAACAGACAGTTTATACAGAAAGAAGGGAAAACAGACAGAAACACAGACAGGAATGAAAGAAGGCAAACAGACAGGGGGTCGCAGATCACAGCTGGCAATGGGATGGCACTTACCACCAGGCATCCCCTGAAAATTAAACAAGTCAAAAAAAGCTGCAGCTTTATACACAATATTTCCAAAAAGCAAGACACAATATCAAGAGAGCTATAACCTTTATAAAAAATGGCAAATATAAATTACTCATGATAACTCCAAAGCTGCTTAAAGCAAGACGATAGCCTCAAACAAATGCGCCTTTCTGATGAAGCAATAATTCTGTTAACATTGCGAATAGAATCCTAAGCCATTGACAGATTCATGAGTCACTATCTTTAGAGGCTGATTTCTGAGAACATTGGCTGAGCTAATCTCACCCACAGATACGATAGGAGAGAAGAAAAATAGAAGATGGCTTATTTTACTGGCTTTTGTGAGAGGCAGCGATTTGTCTCTTAGATTAAGATTGAAGTCTTTAGTATGGATAATAGGGGTTACGTTTATATTGTTTTCTTTCTAGTTTTCTTTGTTTGCTAATATATCTCTCTGTCTCTCTGTGTCTGTGTCCGTCTTTGTCTGTCTTTCTGTCTGTCTCTCTTTGTCTGTCTTTCTGTCTGTCTATCTATCTCTCTGTCTCTGTCCCTCTGTCCGTCTGTCTCTCTCTCTCACTCTTGTCAGAAAGATAACTTGGAGAAAAAAGAAAGAGAAAAAGGAATAGAGAAATAAAGAGAGTGCGATAAGCAGACAGAAAGATAAACAAAGAGACAAGACATAAACACAGACAGAAATGGAAAAAGGTAAACAGCAAACAGACAGAGACAGAGAAAAACACAGAGACACATCAAGGATAAGAGAACCATATATAAAGAAAGACAAATACAGAAAGAAAGATTGAGAGACAGACAGACAGACAGACAAACAGGGGAGAGAGAGAGAGAGAGAGAGAGAGAGAGAGAGTGAGAGAGAGAGAGAGAAGAGAGAGAGAGAGAGCGAGAGAGAGAGGAGGAACTCTGAACCTGAAAATGCTTCAATGGTACTGGGCCTTAGGCCACAAGACACCAAACGAGGAGGGAGGGGGTATGAAACATATAAACATTGAAAACGTTTCACACACGTGTTTGTCAATCATAAATTGGATGATAATAATAACAACCACAATAATTAGTATACTACTACTACTACTACTAGTAATAATAATAATAATAATAATAATAATACTAGTAATAATAATAATAATAATAATAATAATAATAATAATAATAATAATAATAGTGATAATAATAACAACAATAATAATATATAGAATTCATATCGCGCTCAAATCATTTACATGCATGCAGCTTTCCACAAATACCACAAGATAATTCAAATTTATGCACCACGCACACACACACACTCTCTCTCTCTCTCTACTCTCCTCTCTCTCCTCTCTCTCACACACACACACACACATAACATACACACACACAAAACACACACACACTTGTGGGTTTATGAAGGAGACGAGGAAATTTACACTCATTTATGAGAGAAAGAGAGAGAGTGAGAGAGAGTGAGAGAGAGAGAGAGAGAGTGAGAAAAGTCAGAGACAGAGACAAAGACAGAGAGAGACAGAGAGAGACAGAGACAGAGAGAGACAGAGAGAGACAGAGAGAAGAACAAGACAGACAGACAGATAGCTAGAGAAAGAGGTAATGGAAATACTCACACCGAAGCATAAATGCAAATCACACACATAAAGATGCTTTATCCTTTTGCACCCTGCACACTCCCGCTTTATTCTCAGAAAGAGTTTATTACACCCTTTAAAAAAGCTAATCAGGATCATCAATGAGTCATTCATCATCCTTAATGAATGGTTTATGATCAAATATTTTTGTGTGTGCCAATTTTTGTCTGTATTGTCGAAATGTCGGTGATATTTGTGCTAAGTACAAAGTAATCATTTAGATTGAAAAGACACTGTCAGATTCGTCGGAAAGAGAGCTTCGGCAAAATAAAGAAAGAAAAGGGAGAGAGAGGGAGGGAGGGGGAGACAGAGAGAGACAGAGAGAGTGAGGGGGAGAGTGCGAGAGAGTCAAACAGACATATAGAGAGAACGACAGATAAAAAATAACATCATAAGATGAGCAGAATGACACCCATATATATAATTTTATATACCCATATATATGGGTGTCATTCTGCTCATCTTATGATATATATATATATATATATATATATATATATATATATATATATATATATATACAGAGTGGTATAGACAGACAGACAGACAGACAAAAAGGTAGATAGATAGACATACAGATAAACAGATAGATGGATGGATAGATAGATAGATAGATAGAGAGAGAGATAGATAGATAGATAGATAGATAGATAGATAGATAGATAGATAGAGAGATAGATAGATAGATAGGTAGATAGAGAGAGAGATAGATAGATAGATAGATAGATAGATGGATAGATAGACTCCCTATTGTCATCATGTCCGTCTATCCCTTTGGCTGGATGCCTGCCTGCCTATCTGTATATCTGTCTGTCTTTCTATTATGTCTGTGTAGCTGCCTGTCTGTCTGTATGATTATGAAGTCTTCTATGTGTTTCGCGACGTTTATGTAAATATTTGTACGAATAGGCCCAACTGAGATGCCCATCCAGCTAGACAAAAGTGTACTTTCAGCAGATTAAAGCATTGCTGCAATTGCTATTGGCATGAAATTAACTGATTACATATACACCAAAGTATTCAAGATAATAGCAGAAAATCACCCCAAACAACCGCAAAACACTGTACGAAGATGTATGATTCTTAGATCGATATCCCTATACAGTTTTTATCTAGCTGTCTGTTGTTTTCCATCTGCAAAAGTGGGTTTGGCTCAGCGTTTGTTGAAAAATAGTATGTTAAAACTGTATTCTTGTAATGTTTATTTTTCTTGTGTCCATCCCACCAACTCTTAACTCATACACTTTCTCTGAAATATTATTACTTCAGATAAAAGTCATTTTCAATCACAAAATATCAACAGTAAATTCTACTCAAGAATGACATTTTTTTTCCAATTTCGTACTTTACAACTCCATTGTGTTCCTTATCAATACAGAATTTGTATCACAATTAATGTTAATCAAGCAGCAGAAACGGGACCGTAATCTAATACAATTAAACAAAAAATAAGGTCCAATAATGTTTTTAATGGACGAACCTCTATCTTTCATTGAGGTGGAATCCTGATAGAGGCTGAACACGAACGTGAGATTCGTTATTGGTAATGGTTAAAACCGATGCATTCACAACCCGCAATTATATCCTCAGATCTGAACTTTATTTACCTGCAGTAACCAGGACATTGAACGAATTAACTACAATTAATTCATCGCCGAAAGAGCAAAGCATTTTCGAATTATTTCTAGAGTTGCTGATTATGACTTGGGGTTCTGTACCTGGTTGTCAGTGATGTAGCATGAATTGTGGGTACTGCCTTTCCATTTAAACATTGCTGAATTAAGATACTGTGAATATATTTTATTGTTGGATATGTTTTGTAGTTTCCCAAACAGTTTGTAGTGCAGTTGATGTTTTTGTACAATTTTTTTTATTAAGTTGGGCTTGAGAAGTATATAGAAGTCAGCTTTTTATTCAGATAGAAATTATGAGGCAGGAATATCTGAGATATATATTTTATATGATTTCATATATTTTTATTTATTATATTTATATATATTTTTATATTTATATATATATATATATATATATATATACATCAGAGGCAGACTCCAGACTGGAGACCCAGCAGGCAGAACAGACAGAGAGGATGAGAGAGAGATGTAGATGAGGAGAGAGAGAGAGTGGTATGAGAAGGATGCGAGATGAGGAGAGAGAGAGAGAGACGAGGAGAGAGAGAGAGGACAGAGAAAGAGACACAGACACAGACAGGACAGACAGACAGAGACAGGCAGACACGCCGTTACGTAGGCAGGCAGGCAGACAGAAAGAGATCCTTGCGACAGAGAGATACACCAGTTGACAGGCAAGGCAGGCGGAAACCAAAGACAGTGAGACTGACAGGCAGGCACCACAGACAGTACACAGACAGACTCAGGAGTCAGAAAGACAGACAGACAAAAAGACAGACAGGTACAAAGGACCAAGCAGAGACAAAGGGCGAACATTATAGACAGAGAGGCGGTCTGCTTCTATTGTTCAGCTGTTAGTTCTTTGTTGTTTTTGCGTGTGGAAGATCTTTAAAAAACTTATGTTCCACTAAAGAGAAGTGTTCACGAAACAGTTCAATGAATGCATTGGATCCAAATACCGTTTTGTCATGAAGTATGCAGGTCTATTCAATAAACCATAAATAAGAAATCGGCAGCAGTGCAGCAAGCAACACAACGACAACAACAGAACAATAACAACAACAACACAGCATCAGTAGCAGCAGCTAGCAACAACAACAGCAACAACAGCCAATTAAAAACAAGCAATAACAAGCGAAACGAAAAACACAATATATATCAATGCTCAGATAAACGCTTTCGATTTTTATTATATTTTTATTTTCTATCTCGTCTTTTCCATTGCTTGATGCTCTTGTAGATTGCCATGTGGTGCTTTTGATATAGCCTGCAACTATTTCTCATTTGGAAACAGTCAACTGATGTTGTTGTTATTGCTGTTGTTGTTGTTGCTGTTGTTGCTGTGTTATTTGGTTTTGTGTTCGTTTTGTGGTTGTTGTTGTTTTGAGAGAGAGAATCATATTCTATAATTATTAATTGCTATATTTTTATTGTATTCTTATTCTTCTTCTTCTTCTTCTTATTATTTTTTTATTATTAATTTCTCTCATCATCTCATCTTTTTTATTTATTATATAAAGTTATGCTCAGTAGGAATAATTTGATCAGTTTTTCCATTAGTCTTTCTTTACTGTTTGGGACTATGCTATTCTCTTCTGGCTGGTATGCCAGCATCTTCAATCCAATCCCTTCATCGTTACAAAACTCTGCTGCTCGACTTGTCCTCAGAAAGAGAAATTCTGTGCACATCACTCTTCCCTTTGCAAATCTCTATACTGGCTGCCTGCTTGCCTCAGCCAGTGAACTATAAGCATCAGTACTGTCTGTTTAAAATGTTTCCATAACACAGCACCTTCCTACCTCTGTGAATGTCTTCACCTATTACTCCTTTTTCGTTCCCTCAGCCCTGCTGCAGAAACCTGTGCTTACGTATACCGAGGATCAACAATCCACTGTAAGCGTATCGCTATTTATCTGTTGCTGGTCAGTGATAATCTGGAATGAATTCCTCTCTCCCATCTCCAAAAGACTAATTTTTGAAAATTTTAAATCCAGCCTCAAGGAACAATTTATTCCTAATATGATTTAGACCTCTTGTTTCATCTCAAATTATCCTGCCTAAAAAATGTCTAATTCCCAGCACACTGCCATAGTGTATATCTGTGTGTGTGTGTGTGTGTGTGGTGTGTTTGTGTGTGTGTGTGTGTGTGTTTGGTGTGTGGGTGAGTGTTTGTGTGTGTGTGGTGTTTGTTGTGTGTGTGTTTTGTTGTGGTGTTGTGTGCCATTGTGTGTGTGGTGTGTGTGCGTGTTTGTGTGTGTGTGCGTGGTTGTGTGCTGTGTGTTTCTGTGTGTTTTTGTGTGAGGTCATGTTGTGGGTTGTGTGTGTGTTGTTGTGACTTCAATTTTAAGTCTTCTGTTCAATTTTAGTGATATTAGACGCCCCCCCCCCCCCTATAAAAAAACCAAAAAAACAAAAAACAAAACCAAAAACAAAACAAAACAAAAAACCCGGGAGATGTGGTTGTGGTTGTAAAAAATAAAAAAAAAAAAAAAAAAAAAAAAAAAAATCTCGAATAAACTTGGCAATTGCAACAGGAATTTAAAAAAAACAACAAAAAAAAAACACCAACAAGTCATTAACGTTTATGTAACTATAACAAATGTCACTATGGGACTGTAACAGTAGTCCTTTCACAATTTCAATGCCAATTTTAAATTTCTGATATTTTAATATGCTGTGGGGTGTTTTAAGAAAAAGGGATGAAAGGTTTTACACTCTGGCAGTCAAGTATGTATATGAGTTTATTAGTGATATTCTTCACAACTCAGGCTATTTTCCATTTTTGCGAATTTTGGTTATCAATGCATTTTGTTTCTGTCTATAGAATAAAAAGTATTAATTCTCCTTGACGTAAAAACATTTGTTCTAACTTTGAATGGTGCCCCACTGTTAGATTATGGGTATGATTGCAGTCTAGTAAAAGTCTCTAATTTTGCTGATTTTTCTATCAGTGTCCTTTCTCCATGGATTTTTGGTCTAGTAAGCTATACCCTTCCTTAAGGATAAGGCAATGCAATTTCTATTGCATCCCGTCCATGTTTTGCACCATTTTTGGCAGCTCTATCCGACCCACTCATTGGATAGTTACCCTGTGTGTGAAGGCACCCAACAAAAATTCACACTTTTGACTTTACGGTTAAGAGATGTATGACATTGCTTAATCTCTAATTTGATTTTCGAGTTTTCTTGTAACATGGCGATTTTAAAGCATACATTGCCGTTTTCGAATCAACGCAAAGAAGATTTGAAATATTCCCAACGGCCAAATCAAAGTTATAAGTAAGAACCATAGTATTGCTATTGCTACAAGTTCTGCTTATATAGCGAGTGATGTTTACCATTGTATATGATTTTTTTCAATTTTTAAACGCTGGTATAACTAAAGCTGGAACATGTTCTTGAGTTTCTTAGGAGGGATCCAATCTGTTTATTATTAATTTTGTAATGGTCAAAATAATGTATGATGGATGTGGGATAGGACATCAAGCAACCATTTATTATGGTTGTATTCTTGTTTTCATTAGATCAACTCCTTATCATAGTGTTCTTTATTCTTCTCACATTGATGGCTCAAGGTAAGATGTGCTTCTCGGTGTCCTTGCTGTGTGATTGACTTCAGAGTTTTTACCAGATAAGACACATATGTACTTTTGAGGCATTATAGAGGTTTATATTTCGCTATGTTGGAATTTTATAAAATCTGATTTCACTTCTTTTCTTCTGTAATAAGTTTTCTGTCGTTTTGTTTCTAAGCAAAATATTTAGCACCATGCCAGTTGACGGTAATTTATAAAGGCATATATGCCGACTTCGTTATTTGTTCACAGGGCTGTGGCGTGATAAGGCACACCAAGAGAAGTCTGTTTGCTTTGCAGTCTAGACTTTGTAACTTTTTATGTAACAAGTAAATACTTAGGCGCAACTGAAAAGAAACTCTTGACCACTACGATATTTGTTGAACGAATAGGGTTGTATGTAAATATTTCTTATTTAATGTGTTCTTGGCCCTGAACTGTTTACTTACAATCTTCAAAAAGTTTAAGCCTTTCTTTGCTTTAGTTAAATTGTCTTCTGTATGTGCATTCCCTGTTAGGCTTAGAAGTGAGAATAAACTCCCAAGAACTTTACGGTGTCTTTATCTTTCATTCTTGTTGGTCCCAATTCTAATGACTGGTAGGTCATCTAGGATTACTTTCCATTGTTAATAAAGCTACAGTTTGTACGTTTTTTCTGTGGATAAAGTAAAATCCATTTTCGAGCATATAATTATCGATGTTGTTAAGATGGTTATGGATATACCTTTTTAATGTAGTTTTAACGCTATTTTTTGGTGTGTTTCGTTTCATAGAAACATTTCATACACATCATTTATCATCTGCATATTGCTTACTATGACCGACTTCCTTCGACAATTTCATAGGAAGATCATGCAGAAAAAACTTAAATAAGAGAGGCGATATTACAGAACCTTGTGGGAAGTTCCCTTTTGAAGAGATCTATAAATTAGTATATGATTTAGCTACTCTAACATGTATTACTTCTATTAGTCCATAAAAAATTTTTATTAATTATAAAAATGCCAGAAAAGCCAGATTCTTAAGTTTTAGTAGAAAATTTGCTGCCCAAACTGATCTACGCTCTCTTTTTATATCAAAAATTTGGTGCATGTTAGTTCTTTCTTCTTGCAAACTGAATTTTTATTTGCGTTGAGAGACTTAAACAATTTATCTTTGGCAGATATGTCTTTCGGTAAACCGCTTGATTGAATGTGATTATTTTATTTTTAAAACAGAAGTACATTCAGCCTTTTAAAGAATAATTCTCTCCATTAGCTTTGCCGTGTGTGAGGTCAAAGCATTTGGCCTGTAGCTAGTTTTGTCTTGTTACTGGGTTTTCCTTTGTTTATGAATAGGATATGACACAATTAGATTGTTTCACAATCCACTGCTCACACCTTCAATCAACTGTTATTGAACAATTTATGCAGTAGAAAAATAAAGTTGCTGGTAGATGTTTTAGCTTTGTCATTTGAAATGCATCTAAACCGGACTGTTGTTTTCTTAGTAGGAATTGAGACAGTAATGCATCCTCTAACTTCATCCTACTGATATTGAGCATTTATGCATGATAAACTGTTGTCAGAGTCAGAGATTTGGGTCATTATTACTCGTTTTATTTTCCTCTTCTGTTCTATAGTTCATACACTTAAGTGTCAATCCTTCCAAGTCGCACGATTTTGATAACATATCTGCAAAACGCATCTGCCTTTCTAAATGTGTTGGGAATTTTTGTATTCCAGTATCATGGACAAGTGGTAAACTAACGACTTTTTTTCATTTCATGAAATTTTTCCCAAACATTTTTAAGGGCCTTTTGATTTGTAATTTCGGTGTACAAAAAAGAAGTCAAAACTGTCTACTTAGCCTGAGCTACAAACAAGGTTTACAATTGAATTTAGCTTGTTTCTGTTTTACATTATTTTATGATGTTTATATTTTAGATATAATTTTTATACATTGAGCGTTTATTTTTAATTGCTTCCTACATGCTGGTGTCCACCAGATATTTCCCTGATGGTTTATTTATTTTTACTGTTTTTAATTTTTGGGGATAGATAAGTGGCAGAATAAGAATGGTCTCAGTAAAACTGGAATAAAAAAGTGGTCAATGTTGTCAGTGTCAAGCTGTCGTGTATGTAAACGGAAGGATGGTCTTCAAATTCTGCCAATCAGCTTTTTATATAGTAAAATTTGAGGATTTTGTCTTTCTGAGTGTCACAGAAAGTTGTTGTGCACTCAAAAAGTTGTGATATTAGGCAAGTGATCAATGCAAGGGTTGTCATTATATGTTGACCACTCACACTCTGGAGCTAATGCAGGAGAACTCAAATGAAAGATCTAAGATGATGCTTTGTGACTAAAAATGTCTGGGATTCTTGTTACAATGCCGTCATTTAGCAGCATAGACAAGAGCGACTATGTTTTCTACATATCGTTTATGAGATATTTTTCTACATTCCTATCCCAGGAAGGGTGCATGTGCATTAAAATCTCCTGCAATGTAATCCACTTTTCATGTTCTTTAAGGTTGTGTATACACTTCAGTATTTCAGATCATTTGGTCCCTTGGGCAGATATACTGATACAGTATTTATTTTTTATATTCTTTTCCAAACATTTACTCGTGATGCACATGAATGTTTATCTTGGGCATTGTTAGGCCTGGTGAGGGACACATGCAGTAATTCCACCCCTTCCTGAATGTTTATGGCTGCATGATTTTTGTTACAGTCATCGACTTGCTGATAGACAGGTGGATAATAATAGCCAGGCAGCTTGGGCAGCTTAATGTTGTTACTTTGAGAGATTTAACACTTCACTACTTGATAATGATTTTCAGCATGTGCTTGTATTAAATATGGCGTATAGTGGTAATAGATCTAGCATTTCCACTGCATGTTGGGAAAACGCGCTTTGCTGTTTTGATGCATTAGTAAAGTTACACGTTATTAAATTATGAGTTATAACAAACAAACCCTACCTGAAAAAAAAATAAACTTTACCAAACAATAAATAATAATAAAAATTATAATAATAAGCAATCCTTAACTGACTAAAGAATTTTAAACAACTCAATACAAAACTACTCATTCAGAATGCTTCACACTGGTTCATGTAAAACTGCTGCTAACAGATGTGAGCAAAACGGATTAATACCATAGCTAGTGCATTCAAATTTCTACACATAAATTACCAGTCAGTGTTTCTTAACACATTAAAATGTTAGGTTAGGCTGTATCACACCTGGGTACTGGCAAGTCATGGAATGTGAAAGGGCCACTGGCTAGATCTGTATCCTGGTGGTGTGGATTTGAGTACGGGTCGTTGGTTGATCTGTGGAGGGTAACTGGCGTGAATTGTAAGATCTGCGGTCTAGTGTTTCCTCTTCTGCTTTTCACTGTGCAATTCGTGCACAATGTCTGGCCGATGTTTCTGGCGAGGAAACGTGGACATGGGCATGAGGGAGCAGCTGGTCTCTGAAGATTATATAATGAGTGCTCAGTTTTCGTGTGAGACTGAAGGAACATTTCTGTTTCAACCTATTCAGAAAATGTTTTTGCATTGAATACATCTCTTTTCCTCTGCTGATCTGCGTTCCTGGTTGGTGCATTTTTGATTAATGAACCAACGTTGGCACTGGGGAAAAGGAAAGCAATAAACATTGTTCACATTCTGAACCATGTTCTTTGCTGGCTTCCTGTGGGTCTGTGTCTTTTAGATATTTATTCCCACAATGGATAATGACACAATTGTGGTTTCTGGACATCAGACTTTGCTTTACAGACTGGTGATCTCTCCTATTTTCGATGTTTTTTCTTTATCAGCATCAAAGCCCTAGGTGTTATCCTAGGCGCTTGCTTGTTAATTCCATGCTGATATGGAAATCGTGGTCTTTCACTACGATGGAGACTAGAAGTCTCTTCTTCAAAGTGAATGTGATTTGACGTCATGATTTTTATTCAGCACAGCTGTCTTTTGGACGTTGATTGTCAGGGCTTTTTACTTTTTTCCTTTTCCAATTGCCACAATTTCTAATGACCTCTTTGTTGTTGTGCCAGCCGCCTGGGTGAAGAGGGCTGAGGGCTGGTGAAGAGGGACAGTCGTTTTGCTGCTTGGGCGTGGTTTCGTGGCAGGCAGGGGGAGGAAGCGTGGAGCCGATGAAAAGTCGGTCTGGGTTCCTATGGTCACCATGCTGGGAGTTTGGTCACACGGTGGTTCGGGGATCCCTAGCGCGGCTGGTGAACAGAAGGCGGTCCCTGGTCCGCCACGGTTCTATCAGAGCCGTGATTTTTTCACTCAGGTGAGAAGACCATTTCTTTGAGTTCCATGATGATGATTGGCACTGGCAGATATGGATCAGATTAGTTGCTGCGTTGCCATGGGTGGAAGTTTGGGGCAGTACGGCTGCTTTTTGATTTGCGGGTTTGGCCGTAGCATCTCCTGTACTTTCTTGATCCGCATTTTTTCTTGTTGTGTGTACATAAAAGTAACAGGAGGCTGTCCAGTTGCGTCGTGTTTTCGTCATTATCTATGCTGTTACAAGCGTGTGCACTAGGCTGGCATTTTTGTAGCTTGCTTACTGTCGCCATGTTGTTGACCGTCCCGGGTGTGTGTGGGTTCTTGTGTGTGTGTTTGCACGCGTGTATGTACATTTTATGGGGTTTTTTATTCCTTTTATCGAGGATAATGGAATATGCACGCATTTGCTTTTTTACATCCAGTCATCGTGTGTATGCGGTTTTGTAAATTCTGGCATCTGTTCCCCTCTGCGCACACAATGGCCTGCTCTTTTGAAAAGCGAAAGGATTTAACGTGTGCGAAGCTGTTCTGCGTGCGGTTAGCACTCGGGGCCTCTTTTATAGTATCATCCTTAAGAAATTTTGGGTGAGTGGAGTCTGGACTGATGTTAAACTCCTGGGGGTAAATATACCCGTGAACGGAAATCGGAAACGGGTCGTCGATTTGCGAGCCATATGTTCTAATACCATAGTCTATCCCGTCCCCTATTTGAATTTTGGTAACTATGGTATGGTTTTTTGGTGTATGTGTAGGCGGGTTGTTGTTATGCAACTCGCGCTTTGTTTTTTGTTGTTGCCAAGTTATTTGCGCCTCTATAATTTCCTTTATTTTAATTTTATTATTATTATTAATTATTATTATTATTATTATTAGTATTATTATATTATCACTATTAATATTCTTTTTAATGTATACTTCGTCTACTAGTTGTTTATTATAAAGTAAGGATCGTTAATCATCCTTTGGGCCAAAAGGTTGAAGATTGCGTTCTCAAAACTCGTTTATCCTACAGGATAAATTCTTACCCGTAGTATAGTAAAAGTTTAATCAAACGAAGAAAATAACCATGAAATCCCAGTGTTAACAGAATGTGTTTATAGAGCAAATGTTTTAATAGTGTGTGTGTGTGTGTGTGTGTGGTGTGTGTTGTGGGTGTGTGTGTGTGTTCGTGTGTGTGAACGTATACGTGTGTGTGTGTGTGTTCGTTTTGTGTGTTACGTGTGATGTTCGTGTGTGTAGTGGTGTGTGTGCGTGTTGTGGTGCGTGCGTGCGCCACGCGTGCGTGTGCGTTCGTGCAGTGCGCGCGCGCGCGCGTGGTGTGTGTGTGTGTGTGTGTGTGTGGTGGTGTGTGTGTGTGTTGTGTGTTGTGTGTCTTTTGATTTTCATTTTAAGGTTTCTCCACAAGATGTGATATTAGACGATATATGTGTGTGTATGTGGTGAGTGAGGAGTGAGAGATAGAGAGAGTGAGTGAGAGAGGGAGTGTGTGTGTGTGGTCGTGTGTGTGTGTGTGTGTGTGTTGTGTGTGTGTGTGTGTGTGGTGTGTGTGTGTGTTTTGAAAAATGTGATGTGTGTGGTGTGAAAATGTGTGCTGTGCGTATGTGTGAGGTGTATGGTGTATGTGTGTGTCTCTGGTGTGTTGTATGTGTCGTGTCGGTGGGGAGGGCGGGGGGGGTGAGAGAGAGAGTTGCTTTGTGTGGTGTGTGTGTGTGTGTGTGTGTGTGTTTGTGGTGGGGGGTGATGAGAGAGAGATTGTGCCTGTGAGTGTTGTGTGCGTTTGTGGTGTGAGATGGGAGAGAAGTGAGAGTGTGAGTTGAGAGAGAGAGAGAGTAATCACCTCCCTGACATTGATTACAAAATTAGTGAATGCTTTCTTCAGTAAAGGCATTGTCATACATTGCGGTTCCTTAAAGACTGCTACAGTAAATATCCTTCAATAGAATAAGTTTGGTTCTCCTTGATAAAATAATGTATTAACATACCGCTTATAAAGATTACAAGAGAGAAGGAGAGACAGACAGACAGACCAGACAGACAGATGAGAGAGAGACGAGAGAGAGAGGAGAGGATTGAGAGAGAAGGCGAGAGACAAAGAGAGCAAGAGAGACAGAGAACAGGCAAGAGGGCAGACAGACAGAGACAGCCAGCCAGCCAGACAACAGACAGACTTACAATCAGACAGAAGGTACAGATAAACAGAGAGATAAAAGAATAAACAAACAAACAAGACACAGCAGTCAAGAGCAGTGAGAGCACAGCGCGCACAAATTCATGCAAAACTTGCGCGAAAACCTCATACACATCCAAAATGACCCACACAAGAAAGATGGCAATGATAACGCACTTTTGCCCAATTTCCAGCCAATCTCTGTTTATATGGGCATAATCTTTCTGCCGTTTCTTTAAGATATGAGGGAAAAGGAATGAAAGAAGGATGAAGGTAATAGAGAAAAGGCCTCGAAGAGACGGACAATCTTCTTTTCAGATTTACAATACGTGAGGAAAGTACGAGGAGAGGGTATTGGAAGAGTTAAAGAACTCCATGAAAACAATTTGGGTAAGATATTGTGGAACTGTGAAAAAAACAAGCTTAGAAACACACAGAGATGCTGATACACACATACACCTGCACGCTTACACTCTCGTAAACAAAAATGCCAAAATTATAATGATTTTGACTGATTAAGAGAAAAGCACAATAGTATACTAACCAAATCATGCAAAAGATTTTGTCAGTACAATTTATGACTGAACAAGAAGAAAAACTCCAATTATTCTATTACTTGTTTGAACCTTAATATCAACCATAATCCTATTCATAGAATAGAAAAAGATGCTATATAAGAAAAATCAATCCTTAGTGGTTCTATCGTAGCTGTTTTTCAATACAGTGTTTGAGCCATCATTGTTTTCTTTCGTTTATAGAAGATAATTATATCTTAGGACAAGATTATGTCTGTAAATAATCATTTCTTTATTTTAACATAATCTGGCAATGGGAGGAGGTGATTGAGGAGAGAGCACAGACAAAGAGAGAGATTGAGAGAAACAGGGACAAACGCAAAACACAACGCAGACAGACCTTTAGACAGAGGAGCAGAGCATAGTGCATGCTAATTATGCACGGCGCACACACCACACACATTAACTTGACCACATCAAGAAAGGTGGCAAAAGAGAAACGATTTTGCCCAATTCCAGCAATCTCTGTTATTGCCCCATCTGTCTGCCGTTTCTCTAGATATCAGGAAAAAGTAGGAAGAAGATGAAAGGAAGGTAGAAGGAAAAAGAAAAGAAGGCCACGCAATACGTCATGGGCCATCCTGATCAGATTTTACAAAAGAGGGTAAGTAATTAGGTGGGTATTGGAAGAGTATAAGCAACTGTTGAATAGTAATGGTTAATGTAATGGGTGGAACTGTTAAAAAAAAAACAACTTAGATATTACTCAGAGACCACAGGTACACAAATTATATGTGCATGCACACAGGTACATGTGTGTGGGTGTGTGTGTGTTTTGTGTGTGTCAGTGAGTTCGTGCGTGCGTGCGTGGTGTGTGTGTGTTTACTGTGTGTGTTCGATTTTACGTTTCTTCATTTAAAGTGGATTTTAGAGAAATGCGTGTGGGTGTCTGTGTTCTTGTGTGTGGTTGTTTGTTTGTGCATGGCGTTTGTGTGTATGTGGGTGTATGGGTGTCTGTGTGTCCCGTCCGTGATGGGGAGGTTTGGGGTGTGTGTCTGTGTTGCGTTTGTGTTTTGTGTGTGTGTGTGGTTGTTGTCTGTGTGTGTGTGCGTTAGTGTGTGAATATCGTGTGCGTTAGTGTTTGTGTTCGTGGCGAGCATGGAGGTCTGTGTTATGGGGCGGATTGGGTTGGGGAATGGCTAATAACCATGAGTTCAATTATATCTGCAGTCTGGGAAACAGATTTGAGATGTCTCTATTTCTTTTTTATGCTGGGTAGAATTCTAGTTGGGGTTAGAAATTAAGTAAGGGTAGAGAATTGCAGCAGGACGAAAAATGATGTTTAAATTGTCTGATGATGTTCTTGTGAGGGCTGCTCATGCATTTTTCAATCTGGTTCCACTTATACAGGCACTTTCCGGAAGACATTAAGACTTCGAACACAACGGACCTTACATGGGCATCATTTTATAGTTATGCATATGGATACACCCACAAGCATACTTAAGGTGTCTGTTATAGATGAGAAGACAGACAGACAGAGATGGAGACTGATTCAGAGAATTGACTGAGTGATTGAAACAGACAAACAACCAGACACAGACATACATAGAGCTAGAGACAGAGAGATCAAAGTGCTACCTGTCTTACATGCAAATGCGCACACACACTTACACACACACATCCAAATGAACCACACATGGAAAGATGCATAAAGATAACAGCTTTTGCACCAATTCCATCAATCTCTGTTTAATGCCAATCGTTTCTGCCATTTCTTTAGCTATGTGCAAAAGGAATGAAAGAAGGAAGAAGGAATAGAAAAAATGGCCACGAAAAGAAACCGGGGGGGGGGGGGGGGCCCCCATCCTTTCCTTATCAGATTTACAAACGAGGAAAGGAAATAGGAGGTTTTTGGAAGTGTAAATGAAGTTGTGAAAGAATGGATAAGATATGAGGTATAATGTGAAAAAAACAACTTAGAATTACATGGTGAGGCGATTAACACAATTCATCTTGCAACACACACGCACGTGTGTGTGTGTTTGTGTGTGTGATTTTCTTGGTGTGTGTTGTGTGTGTGTGTGTCTGTGTGTGTGTTTGGGTGTTGTCGTGTTCGATTTTTCTTTGTTCAGTTAAAGTGATATTAGAGGGGAAATGCGTGTGTGGACTGTGTTTTTGTGTACGTGCGTTTGTGTGTATGCAGGTGTATGGCGTGTCGTGTGTCCGTCCGTGAGGGGGAGAGTTTGGGTGTGTGTCTGTGTCAAAAAGTTGTGTTTGTGTGTGTTTGTCTTTCTGTTTGTACGTTAGTGTGTGCATGTGTGCGTTGGGTGGGTTCGTGCGAGCTTTGGAGGGTCTGTGTTATGGGGTTTGGGGGTTGGGGGAAATTGGCAAATTTACCAAAGGTTCAAAACTGCAGTCGGGGAAACCCGTTTTTGAGATTTACTATGTCTTTAAAGGGCGGGGGTAAAAAATTAAATTTGGGGTAAAAATTTAAGGAAAAGGTAAGAACAAAAAACCGACAAAAAAAGATGATTAACTTTGTCTGAGATGTTTTTTGTTCCGGGCTCCATCTTTTTTTAATCTGGTTCCACTTAACACAGGCACTCAGGAAAGACATAAAAGACTACGAACACACGGCATACATGGGCAATTTAGGTTTGCATATGGAAAACACCCACAAGCATATTTAAAGGGTGTCTTTTTTTTTAAGAGAGAGAACGACAGACAGAGACAGAGACAGCAGAAAATAACAGAGAGTTTTGAAAAAGACAAACAACCAGACCAGACATACATAGAGATAGAGACAGAGAGAATCAGTACACAGACATAAAATGCAACATGCAAAAGCACACACACATCCACACACACACACATCCAAACTGCCCACACAAGGAAAATGGAAAGAAGTTTAACGTTTTTCCCAAAAATTTCCAGCCAATCTCTTTTTAAATTTCCCCAAATTTCTTTCTGCCTTTTTCTTTAGCTATGACCCAAAAGGAATGAAGGGGGGGGAAAGAAAGGAAAAAGGGAAATTTAAAAAAAAAGGCCACAAAAAAGATGGCCATCTCTGATCAGTTTTTAAAAACGGGGAAAAAGAACTAAGGGGGGACGGAAGCGTAAAAGAAACTCGTGAAAACTTTTGGGAAAAGGTAATGGGGAAACCTGTAAAAAAAAAACAATTTAGAAATACATGGAGACCCCGAACACACATACACCGAAACGCAAAACCCCGCATGATTTTGTTTTGTGCTAGGTGTATGTGTGTTTTGTGTTGTTCGTTTTTTACGTTTTTTTCATTTAAAGTGATATTAGAGGGAAAGGGGTGGGGGTGTCTGTGTTTTTGTGGTTTTTTTTGGGGGCCTTCTTTTGTTTTGTTTTTTGGGTGTATGCCGCGTGTCTTTGTGTCCGTCTGTGAGGGGTTTAAAATTTGGGGGTGTGTTTGCGTGCGATTTTGTGTGTGTGTGTGTGTTTGCCCTGTCTGGGGGGTGTGCTTTAATGGGGTGCATGTGTGCTTAAAAATTTTGTGGGGCATGGTTTGCTGCGAGCAGGGGATGTCTTTTTTTAGGGGATGTGGTGGGGGAATGGCCCCATACCAGATTTTTAAGAACTGCAGTCGGGGAAACAGTTTTTCAAAAATTTACTAGGGTCTTTTAAGCGGGGGTAGAACTTCAAGTTGGGGGTAGAAAAATAAAACAGTAGAAAATTTGCAAAGCAGACAAAAAAAAAATGTTTAACATGCTGAGATGTTCTTGTGCTGGCTGCTCTTTGCTTTTTTTAAATTTCTGGTTAAAACTTAACACGGGCACTTCGGGAAAAGACATACAGACACGAAAAACACGAGCGTACACGGGCAAAATGTATGGTTTCCGAAATTAAAAATACCCCCCCCCCAACGAAATTTTTATGGTTTTTGTTTTAAAAGAAGAGAAAGAGAAAGAAAGAGAGGAGAGAGAGAGAGAGAGAAGAGGAAAAGAGAGAGAGAGAGAGAGAGAGAGAGGAGAGACAGGCACAAAACACAGAAGAGTTTTGAAGAAACAGACAAACAAACACAGACATATAGACAGAGACAGTGAGAGCACAGTGAAACACAACAAAACACGCGCACGCAAAAAAACACACACACACACACACAAGACACACAACACACACACACACACACACAAAATCCAAACTGCCCCACAAAAGGGAAAGATGGCAGAAAAAAACGCCCTTTCCCCCCAATTGAAACCCAAATCTCTTTTTAATTTTGCCCAATTTTTTCTCCCGTTTCTTTGGGCAAGGGAGGAAAAGGAAGGAAAGAAAAAGAAAAAAAAAGGAAGAAGGAAGGAAAAAAGGCCACGAAAAGATGGGCCATCTTTTAAAAGATTTACGAATGAGGAAAGAACTAAGGAGGGCATTGGAAGAGTAAAAGCAACTCGTGAAAAGAACTGGGTAAGGTAATGAGGAACTGTGAAAAAACCCCAACTTAGAAACACACGGAGACCAGATACACACATACCCCGCACGCATACCACAAACGTGCGGGCGTGGTGTGTGTGGGGTTTTGTCTGTGTCTGGGGCCCTGTTTTCGTAAAAATTTTTGTGGGTGTGTGTGTGTGGTGTGTGTGTGTGTGTGTGGTGTGTGTGTTCCGTGTGCGTGGTGTGTGTTTGGTTTTAGATTTTAAAATTTTTTTCTTTTTAAATGATATTAAGGGAATTTGGGGTGTGTGCTGTTTTTTTGGCGTGGTTTTGGGGTTGGTGCTTTTGGAGTAGTAGCCGTAGTGTGTCCTCTGTGATGGGGGTGATTTTTGGGGTTGGGTTTTGTGTCCCGATTGTTTTTTGGTGTGTTTGTCTGTGTGTGTGTGGGCTTAGTGTTTTCATGTGTGCGTTAGTGTTGAAATTGTGCGGCGGCATGGATGTCTTTGTTTTTGGGGATGTGGGGGGGGAAGGGCAAATACCAGAGTTTAAGAACTGCAGTCGGGAAAACCCAGATTTCAGATTTACTATGTCTTTTAAGGGGGTAAACTTAAAGTTGTGGGTAGAAATAAAGAACAGGTAGAGAATTGCAAAGCGGACGAAAAAAAATGATTAACAGTCTGAGTTTTTTTCTGGCTTCTCATGCTTTTTTTTAATCGGGTTCAATTAAACGGGCACTTTCGGGAAGAAAATACAGCCAAACAAAACGGGGCCAAAACACACATGTAGGTTTTTGCGTGTAGATACACCCACGGGTATGTTTATGGGTTTTTTTTACAAGAAGAGAAAAGAGAGAGAGAGAGAGAGAGAGAGAGAGAGAGAGAAGAGAGAAGAGAGAGAGGGGGGAAAAGGAGAGAGAGAGGGGGAAGAGAGAGAAAAGAGAGAAAAAAAGGGCAGGCACAGACACAGAGAAGATTGAAAGAAAAAAAGACAAACAAACAGACACAAAACAGCCCAATAAACAGGACAGGAGAGAACAGGCACACAAATACATGCACACACACACACCAAAAAACACACACACACACAAAACACACAACCCCACACCCACAACAAAACACACATCCAAACTGACCCAAAAAAGGGAAAAGTTTTTTTGGGCAAAAAAAAAAAAACGTTTTTCCCCCCAAAAAAATTTTCCCCAATCTCTTTTTTAATGCCCAATCTTTTTTTTGCCGTTTCTTTAGCTATGGGGAAAAAGGGAAAGGGAAAAAAAGAAAGAAAAAAAGGAAAAAGGGAAATGGAAAAAAGGCCCGCAAAGAGGGGCCATCTCTTTTTAAGTTTTAAAAAATGAGGAAAAAAACTAGGGGGGAAATTGGAAGAGAAAAAAAACTCATGAAAACATTTGCCCAAAGGGTAATCGGAAACTATGAAAAAGACAACCTTAGAAACACACTGAGACACAGACAAAACACATAAACGTGCATGCAAAAACCCCCACACACCCCCACACACACACACACACACACATGCACAAAGCACGTAGGCTTGCACACACACACACATGGGGCACACGGGTTCTAGATTAATGTTTTATTTGCAGCCTGATTTCAAGAGGGGAAGAGAGAGAGACAGAGAAAAACAGAGACGGGAGAGGACATGCAGACAGACAACAGACAAAACAATCAGAAAAGAAGGCGGCGGGCCCCTGCAAACAGAGGAAAGACATATACGCCCAGACAAACAGGCAAAATAGACAGACAGAAAACAAACAAAACCAAACCCTGACAGCCCAAAAACAAAAAGACAAACAAACAGAAAAACCCAACCCGGGGGCAGGAGGCAGATAACAGACATAGACACAGAGAGATAGAGAAAAGAGACAAACAACAAAACTGACAACCCCAGCCCAGAAAGGGGAAAAACAAAGACAGAGAGCCTAACAAGGACACACAAAACAAAAAAAACAAAACTTACAGAAATCAGAGGGGAAGGGACAAAAAAAAACCCAAGATAGGAAGTGACAAAGGGTGCGGGGTGTGGGGTTTTAAGGTCTTCACCACAGAATGGGCGTTGAAAAAATTTAGGGCCAAAATTTGGCTGAATACAGCAGGAAAAAACCCAAAATTGTGTGTGTGTGTTTTGTTTGGTTTGAAATTTTTGTTTGGTGTTTTGGAGTTTCAAATTCAGATTCAAAATTTTTTATTGCCTTTTTAAACCCTGTAGACAAATTTGACACAAAAAAAACAAAAAAAACCCCTATAATTATTATCTTTTTTTGGCAAAAATTTATGTAAAAAAACCCAAAAAAAAAAACATTTTTTTTACTTCTCTTTTTCCTTTTTTAAAAACACTCATACAAAAATTCATGATATCTGTTTGATATTATCAACTGTAAATTTTTCCAATAAATTTTACACATTTTTTTGCTTTTCTTTGCCCTTTCGTTTTGTTTTTTAAAATAAAAAATTTAAAATTTTCTGATTTCATCATAAAAAATTTTGCATTCATAAAGTAAATGAAATTCATCTTCAATTTTGTTACAGTGTCTACTTTTTTCTGTCCTCTTTGGGATATATTTTGGTGCCCTCCTTTTCCCTCAATCATTAAATTGTGCCCAGCTTGTGCAAAATTTTAACAATATTCTTTTTATGATTTTTGTTTCATATTTTTAAACTAAGTATTTTTTCCCAATCGGGTATTCTTTGGTAGAAAAAATCAAAAAAATTTTATTTTTGCAAACTCTTTTTT
>CM054152.1:55653094-55655594 GCA_028751875.1 Rapana venosa | reverse complement strand
GATGGACAAGGAAGAGAAAAGATCTGAATCTTCTTAATGCGCCTGTTTTGTTGCTGGTGCCATGCTTGTTTTCTGTTTCGTTTAAAAACCCGGGTTTTAGGGATATGTAATGTCCAAAATAAAAAACCCCCACATTCACATGCACAGCGCGCGCACACACACACAGTGCACACACATTCATGACGCGGACACACCACATACACGTGCATAAAACACTACACGTGATGCAAACACATAACTGCATGCAAACACATACAACATATGTGCTGCAACACCAGAACAGACACGCACACCAAAAAAAAAGCACACACGCAGACACACACATTGTACACGTCCTTTCCCCACCCCATCTTAAACACACACCCCCAACCACACACAACACACACGGCGCGCGCGCACGCAGACCTCACGCACACACAAACAAACACACATTCACGTACACATTCTTGCATCCACACGCACTGCACATTTTAACACACCCCCCAAACACACACACACACACACACACACAACACACACACACACACACACCTTCTCCTGCAAATGTTTGCATTTGTCGGGAAAGAAATATGGCGAACTTTCTTTTACAATGAAATGTCGCACTTCAATGTAAACTTTTCATCCACATGTCTTACAATCAAAAAGGGGAAAATTGAAGACATTTAGAGGGTAAAAAATTTTATGTGAAAAGGAAAGCACGGAGAAAAAAAAAAGGAAAAAAAAAACAGAAAAAAAGGGGAGGGGGACAGAGAGAAGGAAGGGGCAAAAAAGACAAAGAGAGACGTGACAGAGGGGAGAAAAAAGGAAAAGATGGGAAGAAAACATAGAGAGGAACAGACATAGAGGACTGAGAAGGGGGGAAAGAATGGGGGCAAGAGGAAAGAGAGTAGGATAGAAACAGAGACAGAGGGGAGAGAGAGAAGAAGGGGAGAGAGAGAGAGAGAGAGAGAGAGAGTGAGGGAGAGAGGAGAAGAGAGAGGAAAAGAGAAGGGAAATTACCGAAAGTGAGAAAATGGAAAAACAGAGAGGCAACAACAACAAAAAAGAAAAAGGGGCAAACAGCACAAAATACACCACACTCACGCACACACACACACACACACACGCACACACACCAGCACACACACACACACACACACACACCACACACACGCGGCGCGCACACACAACACCACACACACCCCCAACACACCAAACCACAAACACACACACCAAAACACCCCCACACAACAACACAAATAACAAGATAAGAAATAAACTTTAAAATTGTGGAGAGAAAAAAAACAGACAGAATAGAAAAATACAAAACCCAGGTGCGATGAGGTCAGAGTCGGAATGGTAAAAGGGGTGGCCGGGTGGGGTTAAAGATCACACAGCAAAAGAGTGGGTTTGGGATCAGACTGGGAGACATGGAAGCATCAGCAAAAAGGGCAACATGAAGGAGGGGGTGCCCCAGAAAGACATACAGACAGGAGAGACAGAGACAACAGACGACAGACAGACAGATAACGACTGAGTAGACAAATACAGACAGAGACACAAAAGAGATAAAAGTGAAAAAGGACGGGGAAGGGGAAAAGGAAGAAGGAGGGAACAGAGAGAGGACAAACGAGAAGACGAACAGATGAACAACAAACAACCAGACAGACACATCATATCAACCCGTGACCTTGGCGGTCGGGGGGGGAACCCAAAAAAGCATGCCGTGGTATGCCCCCTCCATCCACTGGGCCCTCGGTCTGCGCATAGTGCCAGTCATTCAACCTGGTCCATTCTTGATGTTGTCCATCCATGACTTGTTTGTCTTCCCTCTTCTGCCACCTTTGAGTGTTCCCGCATCTGTTTTGGCAGAGTGTTGTGGGGGTGACTGGCCGATCCATGCAGCTTTTTCTTCTTGACAGGGGTTCCGTGGGCCCGCCATCGGTTATTTGACTCTGACAAATTCATTGGTCTTTTGTTCCTCCAGGGTATGCCCATAGTTTTTCATGGCTTTGGTTTCAAATGAATCGATTGCATACCAAAGAGAAGAGACCCAGAGAGAGAGAGAGACAGAAAAAACATAAAAAAAAGACTAAGAGAAGACAAAAGAGACACAGATATACGGCAAACAGGGGGGACAAAGAAAACAGACAAAAAAAAAAAAACGCTGAAGAGAAAACCCGAGGTAAAATACACCTGATTGAGAAAAAAAGCAGAAATTATAGAAAATCAAAGACTAGGCTGGGAGAAGTCAGAGTGAGGAATGGGAAAAGGGTGGACAGGGTGAAGGTTTTAAAAATGGGCTCTGGGTCAACATGGCGACATACTGGGGCATCAGCAAAAGGCGCATGGGGAAGAGGGATGACACAGAAAAAGAGAAGAGAGAAGAGAGAAGAGAGGGAAGAGAGAGAGAGAAAGGTGAGAGAGAGAGAGCAGGAGAGAGGGGGGGGGAGCGAGAGAGAGGAGAGTGACAAACAAAAAAAACGAAAGAAACTCAATAGACAAAGACAACACACACAGA
>CM054152.1:55608730-55652594 GCA_028751875.1 Rapana venosa | reverse complement strand
TTTGTTTCCACTATGTAAAGAATCAGCTGAAGACAAAAGTTATTTTTTTTTGAAGTGCCCTGTTTCACTTCTTTGCAAATAAGATTTATTCAACATTTTTATTTTTTTAGTTATTTATTATTTTATATCGAGGCTAATGGAATAAGCACTCATGTGCTTTTTTACATCCAGTCCCCGTGTGTATGCGGCTTTGTAAATGTTGTCCTCTGTTCCCACCAGCACACAATGGCCTACTCTTTCGAAAAGCGGAACAGGATTTAACGTGTGCGCAAGATGTTCTGCATACGTTCGCACACGGGGCTTCGGTTTATAGTCTCATCCGAAGGAAATTCTATGCCCGACATTGTTTGTTCCGGTTAAGTTTGTCTATGGTATCAGTCCATGATAAAACTGTTCACAATATGGCTCTATTTTTGTAAAAGGCTTTTCAGTTACAAGAAAAAACTTACGTCTTAGGCTATCATGTCTTTGGTACAGATGTACTATGTGTTGTTTTGTATGTTGTATACGCATATACATCATTTGCTTTTTTCTGCCCCCTTTCATATGGGGCTATGGCCTTACATGAATAAACCATCTGAAGTCTGAAGTATGTCTCGCTCTCTGTCTCTCTCTCTTTGTCTATCTCTGTATGTCTCTCTATGTCCCTCTCTGTCTCTGTATGTCTGTCAGTCTGCCTGTTTTCCTCTCTCTCTCTCTCTCTCTATCTCTCTCTCTCTCTCTCTCTCTCTCTCTCTCCTCTATCTCTCTTTATACATAAAACTGCCCACAGAGGAAAAGAGACCGATGATCAAAGGACGTGTAAGTGCTGTGAGCTGAGATAGCATCTCTAGCCTTTCCAGCGATTGAAATGTTATGTAATAGTACTCCTCCCTCTCCTCTTCCTCCTCCTCCTCCCTCCTTTTCCTCCTCCTCCCCTCCTTCTCCTTTTCCTCCTCCTCTCTTCTTCTTCTTTCTTCTTCTCTTCTTCTTTTCTTCTTCTTCTTCTTCTTCTTCTTCTTCTTCTTTTTCTGTTGCTGCTGCTGCTCCTCCTCCTCCTCTCCTTTCCTCCTCCCCCTCTCTCCTTCTCTCCTCCTCGTCCTCCTCCTCTTCCTCCTCTCCTCCTACTTGTTGTTATTGTTGTTGTTGTTGTTTTGTTGTTGTTGTGTTGTTCTTCTTCTTCTTCTTCTTCTTCTTCTTCTTTGCATTCTTCTTTGCATCTCTTTGCATTCTTTTCTTTGCATTCTTCTTCTTTGCATTCTTCTTCTTTGCATTCTTCTTCTTCTTTTTCTTCTTTCTTTGCATTCTTTTTCTTCTTTTCTTCTTCTTCTTCTTCTTCTTCTTCTTCTTCTTCTTCTTCTTTTTCTTTTTCTTTTTCTTCTTTTCTTCTTCTTCTTCTTCTTCTTCTTTCTTCTTTTCTTCTTCTTTGATTCTTCTTCTTCTTCTTCTTCTTTTCTTCTTCTTCATTCTTCTTCTTTCTTCTTCTTTTCTTCTTCTTCTTCTTCTTTCTTCTTCTTCTTCTTCTTTGCATTCTTCTTCTTCTTCTTCTTCTTCTTCTTCTTCGTCTTCTTCTTCTTCTTCTTCTTATTCTTCTCCTTCTCTTCTTTTTCTTCTTCTTTCTTCTTATTCTTCTTTTCTTCTTCTTCTTCTTCTTCTCTTTTGCGTTTTTTCTTCTTCTTCATTCGTCTCCGCAATTTTCTTTGCATTCTTATTTTTGCATTCTTCTTTGCATTTCCTTTACACTCGTTGTATTCTTTGCATTCCACTCATCTTTGCATTCTTATTTAATTTTTAATTTCCATTCTCCGTCTTCATTATCATCGAGAAAGAGACAGAAAACAGAGAGACAGAAGGAGACGAGAAACAAAAATCAGGGAAAAAAAAGAAAGAAACATAGAGAGAGAAAAAAACAGGGGAGAGAGGGGGAAAAGAGCCAGAGAGATAGAGACAGAGGGATAGAGAAAAAGAGGCAAAAGGAGACAGGGGAAAGGGAAGGGGACGAAACACAAACCCCCGGGACACACAGACTCACAGACAAAAATCCCCGACCCATGGTGGGGATAATCCAAGGCCCTTTGAAATTTGGCCCCAATCGGTTTTTTTTTCACCCTTGTATGAAAGTTCAATAAAAAAAAAATTTTTTATTTTAGGTAAATTGGGGCAGAAAAGCTCAGTGGCCCGGAGCCCTCGCTTTCCCCCACCCAATTTAAGCAGCGTAGAGCGGGGTTACAGTTGGATGGGTGATCGTTTGCTCCCCTTTGGGCCCTTCAGTACATTTTTCCCCAGTTCACCCAGTTGTAAAGGGGTTTAACCTCCCCCTCTTTAGGATCAGGGAAGGTTAAGCAGCGAGGGAGAGGGTTGGGGGGCCCGCCCTAATATGCTGGCCCTAGAGAAGTGGGTTTCTCTGACCCCTGCACCCTTTACGCCCCTTATAGGTTATGGATTTTCCTTTTTTTTTTTTTTACTATGAAAGGTCAATAATTTGTATATCATTTAAATCAGTTTTGAAAAAAAACAACAACGCCTATTTGCTTTGTAGTTAAATTTTATTAAATCTGCCTGTTCATCAGTATGGGGGAAAAAAACATCCTGTGGAAAAAAATTTTTAAAGGGCAAAAAAATTGTTTTAAAATATTCTAAGGGGAAAACGTTGCAATGTTAAAAACCCATGTTTTTTTTTTGTAAAAATTTTTTCTATTGGTTGAAAGATCTTTTATTTTTACCTGCGTGTTTGCCCTTGGTGGTTCAAGAACTTACCCCCTTTCCCTGTGCCTGTTCAAGGGAAAATGTTTTCAAAGACCCGCTGTTTCCAAATCATCTCTTATCATGGCTTCGTTGTATGAAATGTTAGCTAGCCAGGTGCTTAACTATGTCTTCCCCCCTTTCATTTTCTCGCTGGGGTTCCTTTTTATTTTTGGTGGCGGGGGTTGGGGTCTTTTGCTTTTTATTTTCTTTCTCTTCTGTGGGCTTGTGTCTGTCTTTCTGTCCGTTTTGTATGCGGGTTTTTGGGTTTTGTCCCTTTTCTCTGTAGCTGTTTGCCCGTCTATCTGCCTCCCCCTCCGTGCAGTTTTGTATGTATGTATGTATGTATTATTTTATTTTATGTATGTTGTATGTTATGTTGAAATGTATTTTGTATGTATGTAGGGTATGTGCATGTATGTATGTATGTATGTATGTATGTGTATGTTGTAGGTATGTATGTTTTGTTTGTATGTATGTTTGTAGGAAAGTATGTATGTTTGTATGTATGTATGTATGTATGTATGTATGTTTGTAGTATGTATGTATGTATGTTTTTTCATTTGTATGTTGTTTTTATGTATATATGTATGTAGTATGTATGTATTTTTTGAATGTATGCTTTGTTAAAAGTATGTATGTGTTTTAGTATGCAGGGATGTTGTTTATTTATATATGTGTTTTTGTTTGTATGTACGTATGGTATGTATGTATGTATGTATGTATGTTTGTATGTATGTATTTATATATTTTATATATATATATATATATTTATAATATATATATATATATATATATTTGTGTTGTATGTAGGAAAGTTGTATGTTGTTTGCATGTGTGTAGGGCATGTATGTTGTGTGAATGCTATCTGTAACCTCTTTTTTTTTTCTTTTTTTTTTCTTTTATATTGAGGTAATGGAAAAACCCAAACTTATGAACTTTTTTAAAAACCCAGCCCCCATGAGTATGCAGTTTTGCCCAATTCTGTCTCTTTTTCTCAACGGCACACAATGACCTATCTTACGAAAAGCGGAACAGGTTTTAAACGTGTGCCCCAAGATGTTCTGCGGGGCGTTCGCACACCAGGGGATGGGTTTTTAGATTTTTCTCCGAAGGATTTTTGGGGCGGTGGAGTTTTGCACTGATGAAACTCCAGGGGAAAATATCCCCCTTAAAGGGGAAATGAACACGGGCCTGTCGTTGAGCGCAATGTTTCTTTTAACCCTGGGTTTCCCGTCTTAATTCCCTTTTTGGTTTTTTATGTTTTAGCGGGCCTGCCTGCCCTTTCTGTCTGTCGGTCGGGTTTTATCTGCTTTGCCCCCTGGGCCCCCCTCTTCTGTGTTCCCCTTTTCGGGTTTTGTATCTCTATCCCCCTCACCAAAATTTAAATAACCCACACATCCCACACACGCGCAATTTTTTTCACAAAATTTTTACGGGTGTTACCAAAAAAATTTTTTTAGAAAAAAACCACGAAAACTCAAAATTATTTTTTTGGAAGGGGGGTCTGCATCTAAATAGGGGAGGGTTTTATTTGGGTTATCACTTTTAATGTTTTTACAATTAAAAAAGGGGGGGTGAAAATTTTTGGTTTCAAAAGGTGAAAATTTTTTGTGTCGTTTTGTGTGGAAAAAATTTGGGCTTCCAAAAATGCTTTTACAAGGGGTTTTTCCCCCTGTTTGTTTGTCAATGGCCATTAATTGTTGTGCTATTTTTTTATGGTTAGATTATGTTGGTTTCCTTATCTAATAAAATTTAACCCAGTGGGGTTTTTTGGTTTATCCTTGCTTTGTTTTGCTTTGTTGTTGTTTGTTTTTTTTTCGTTTTTGATTTTCTTAAAAAAAAAAAACAGAAACATCCGCAGAAAGCAAAAAAGGGAAAAAAGAAAAACAATAACAATAATAAAAATTTAATATAATAATAATAAATAAAAATAATAATAATAATAATATAATAATATGATGATGTGATGTAAAGAGGGATGAGGGATGTGATGAAAAAGGGGATGATGTGATGATGGGGATAAATGATAAAGTTTGTTGATGTTTTATTTTTTAAATAACAATGATTAGATTTTTAAATGATGGTGTGAAAACAACTCCCTATGAAAATAATAAAAAGAACAAGAACAAATAATAATAAAAATAAAAATTTTAACAACAAAAAACAAAAAACAAAACAACAACAACTTTTTGGGTGTATGTGGGGGTTTGTGTGTGTTTTGGGGTTTTTTTGTTTTTGTTTGTTTTTTTTCTTTTTTTCTTCTTTTTCTTTTTTTTTGCCCGATTTTACTTTCTTTTCACTAAAGTGTATGAGCGAACGGGAGGGGAAAAAAAGAAATGTAGGAAAAAAAGTATTTTTTCTGTTTTGTGTTTTGTGTGGGTGTGGTTTTGGTGTGTGTGTGCCCGTTTTTTGTGTGGTGTGTGTGTCCCTGTGTGGGGTTGGGGGGGGGATTGTTCCCAGCTGTTCTTAAATAGGGATCATTTTGTAAGGGGGGCTTGGCGTTTTTCCCATTTAAAAATTTAAAATTTGAAAAAAAATTTTGGCATCAGAGAGAGAAAAAGGGGAGAGGAGAGAGGGAGTGAGGAGAGAGAGAGAGTTGGAAAGAAAGAGAGGGGAAAGAGGGAGAGAGAAAGAGACAGGAGACATATAGAGACGAAACAGAAACGGACAGAGTTTGATTGATGAGATAGAGATGATATAGAAAGATGATAAGAGGGGATGAAATAGAGAGAAAAAAGGGGAGAAGAGAGAGAGAAATGGGTTGATGATAGATAGATAGATAGATAGTTTAGTTAGATAGTTTGATAGATAGATGGGTTACAGACAACAGGACAGACAGACAGACGAGCCCGCCAAAAAGTTTTGGACAGACTGACAGACAGACAGACAGACAGAAGAGAGTAACTGAAACTTTTCGGGAAGGGGTCATCTAGATTAAAGGGTTTGGGGGGGGGGATAGGTGGTTCCCCTTCTAACTTTTTTGCTTAGTTGGAATTCGTTTGTGTGTGTGTGTGTGTGGTGTTTGTTGTGTGTTTGTGTTGTGTGTGTGTGTTGTGTGTGCATTTTGTTAGGGGTGGTGGTGAGTGTGTTTTGCTGTTTTGGGTTAAGTGTTGTTTTTTTTTTTCTTTTTTTCCCCCTTTTTTTTCTTTGCACTTTTTAAGTTTGTTTTCTTTTCTGATTTTTTGGTTGTTTTTGCTTTTTCTTTCAAAGGTTTTTCTTTGTTTTGCAATTTTCTGTTTTCTTTTTATTTTGTTTGTTTTCTCATTTGTGTATATATTTTTTTTTGTTTTTTTTTTAAAATTTTAGGGGCCCTATCTTTCTTTTTTTTTATTCTTCTAGGAAAATTTTATTTGTTTTTGTCTTTTGTATTGCTCTTTTTTCCTGTCCTTCTTTTTTGTTTTTCTATTTTTTTTTCTTTCTGCATTTTCTTTTCTTTTTTTCTTGTTTGTTTTTTTTTTCTTTCTCTTTGCTTTTGTTTTTTTCTTTCGTTCATTTTTTCTTTTTCCCTGTTTTTCTTTCTCTCTTTATTTTGGTTTTCCCTTTTTTTAAATTTTTTTTTGGGGCGTGATAATCTATTTTGTCTCCCGTTTCTTTTTTTTTTTATTTTCTGCATTTTTTTTCAGTTTTTAAAATTTTTCTGCTTTCTCTAAATTTTAATTTCCCCCTTTTTTTTTTGTTTTTTTCCTTCTACCCTTTGTCTTTCCTTTCTTTTTTTTTTTAAAAAATAGTTTTTCTTGGTTTTTTTTCCCTTTCCTTTCTTCCTTCCTTTTTCTTTCTCTCCCTCCCCTTTCGTTAATATTTTCTCTGTTTCTTTGTATTTTTTTCCATTTGTCTGTCTGTTTTTTATTTTTTCTTTCTTTCTCTTTTTTCCCTTTTTTTCCGTTTTTCTTTTTTTTTTTTCTTCCCCCCTTCCTTCTTCTTTTTTTCTGTATTTTTCCCCCTTCTTCTTTCCTTCTATTTTTCCTTTGAAACTTGATTTCTCACTATGGCCCCCACCCAACTGTGGGGGGGCCCCCTGACTTACTAAACCCTTCCCAATGTCAAAGTGTAATGTTTTTCCCTTTCATTGACAAAGCAATCCTGGGGGGAGAGCTGCCCCTTTTAAATTCCCATTGTTTGGGTTTCAGCCTTGCCCCCCCCAAACCCCCTTTATTTCTTCTTTCTCTCTCTGTCTCTGTTTCTCTCTCACCTGTCTCTCTCTCTGTCTATTTTTATGTTTCAGCTGCCCCGCCTTTCTTCTCTCTGTCTCCTTTTTTTATCTCTCTTTTCTTTTTGTGCCGCGGGTTTCTTCTGTTTTTGGTCTCTCTCTTTTCTCTGTCTCTTGTCTCTTTTACTCTGTCTCTGTCTTTCTCCTTTTCTCTCTTTTCTCTCTTTTCTCTCTCTCTTCTTTTTCTCTCTCTATGTAAAAGTTCTTTGTTTATCGCTTTTGTTTTTAGTCTCTGCCCTTTTTTTTTTTAAAAATTTCATACAAAAACCCGAATTACTCATCCTTTCTGAAGGAAAAAAAACCCCAAAAAAAATCCCAAAAGCCGTGAGTGACTTAACAAAAATGAGAACAGAGACGAAGGACGAAAACTGTGGGGCAAACAAGGAACAAACTCACAGTAAAAGAAGTGACAAGTACAATGACAAAAACCGGAGGTGAGATAGCATTATTTCCACGGGCCCTTATCTATCATTTCAAGGGTGGTTAGGGGAAATTTGGTAAGGGTTTACAGACCCCCTAGTTTGGGAAGAGGGCACAATAAAAATCAAGGTTAGATATCAGGGGAAAAGTACAAAAAGGGCAAAAAGCAGACAATAGCTAGCCATGGTCATTTCCCGGGGTAAAGTTATACAGTTTGGACCCCTTTTTTCCCAAGGTAATAATTGTTTTTTACTTTGGGTTTGGGTTTTTTTCCCTTTTCTTTTTTTAAATTGTCTTGGCAAATTTTTCTTTCTTTTAAAATGGTTTTTTTTCCCCTGACCCTTTAAAGAGGCAGGTATCCAGTTACAACTTTTGTGAACTGTACCAAACCCAAGGTGCGCAACAGTCACCTACCCAAAATTTTAAAATTAACCCATGTGGGATGCTGCTTAAACCCTTTACTGGGGAAAAAAAAAAGTGATTTCTTTTACCAAAATGGTACCGGTCCCCCAAATGTTGTAGCAAAAAATAAAAGTGTCATAAAAGAATGGACCCCCCAAAAAAAAATCAGGAAAAAAAGCAAAACCCAAAAAAAACGAACCCAAATGAAAAAAATAAAAAGGAAACAAAAAGCCCGTTTTGACTAAACGGAAAACAAAAATGGTTTGAATTTCAGTTTATGTAATGGAGAAGAAGAAATAACAGTTATTTTTCTTAGTTCCCTCCTCTAGGCTTTGTGTGTGTGTGTGTGTGTGTTTTTGTGTGTGTGTGTGTGTTTGGGGCTATTTTGTGTTGTGTGTTTTTTTCGGTTTGTGTGTGTGTGTGTATGAGTGTGTGTGTGTGTGGGGGTGTGTGGTGTGTGTCCCAAAAGGATGTTGCAAACTGTTTACAAATTGGCTAGGCTGGGGGGAAACCTTGGCACTTTTTTCCAGTTGAAAAAAAATCGGTTTCAAATTGCAGTGAGAGAGAGAAGAGAAAACAAGACGGGAAAACAGATAGACAGAAAGACAGACAAGAAGAGACATTCAGAGAGAAAGAGAGAAAAGAAAGAGAGAGAGAGAAAGAGGAGAGAGATTGGGGGAGAAAGAAGAGAGAGAGAGAGAGAGAGAAGACAGACAGACACAGGGAAGGCCCGACAGAAAGACAAAAAAAGCAGGCGAAAACAGAAGGGCACCCCAGCAGAGGCAGAAAGAGAGAAAATTTGGAGAGAGCTTTTTGAGAGAGTGAGAGGAAAGAGAGACAGAGAGGGCAGACAGGGGAGAGAGAGAGGAAGGGCAGGCAGAAAAGACAGCAGCAGGGACAGACAGGGCAAAACAGAGACGGACAGAGGGTTATTAGAATGATGCCTTGTGCCTTTTTTAAAAAGTTTTGGTTTTTTTTTTGGGGTGGGTTTTCTTTTTTCGGGTGTTGGGTTCTCTTGTACATGGCTAGAAGCTAGGTTTACCAATGGCGATGTTCTTTTGCCTATGCGCCTTTTTCTCCCCCCATTAGGTAGCCCCATTCCGGGCTTCAGGGGTGATTTTCTAAACCAAACATGGTCCATGGGATTTATTTTTCTCTTTTAAATTTCCCGCACACAATGGCCAAACCTTTCAAAAAGGCGTAATGGAAATTTTTTTTAAAGTGGGGCACAAGATGCCCTGTGTGCGTTTGGGACACGGGGCCTTGATTTAATTTTCATTTGGAAAAAAACTTTTACATCCATTTTGTTTTTTCGTGGGAAATAGAAAGAAAGTGTAAATTTGGGAAAACAAAAAACCAAAAAAAATTTACGGTTTTACTTTTTAAACAGGTGAAAGTTTTTAACCATCCCTTCCCCCCCTTTTTTAAAATTTTGTGTTTTAGGTTTCTAGTAAGTTTATTTCCCCTTTTTTTTTGTTTGTTTGTTTGTTTGTTTCTTTCCTTTCTTTTTCCCCTTCTTTGTTTTGTATTTTTTTTTTCTTTCTTTCTTTATTTCCTTTTTTTCTTTTGCCTTTTTTTTCTTTTGTTCCTTGCTTGCTTCCGTTCTTTTTGGGCCCTTTTTTTTTTCTTTTCCTTTTTTTTCTTTTTTTTTGTTCTTCTTTCCTTCCTGCCTTTTCCCTTCCCGATACCTTTCCCTTTTTTTTCTTCCCCCTTTCCCTTTCCCTTTCCCTTCCCTTTCCCTTCCCTTTCCCTTTTTTTTTTCTTTCTCTCTCTTTTTTTCCATCCCTTTCCCTTTTTTTTCTTTCTTTTTTTCCTTTTTTAAGGGTTTTGCTTTTTGTTTGATTGTTATTTGTTTGGCCTAAATTTGTTGTTCCCTTTGTCACGCTTCCAAAATTTACTATGAAAGAAATTGGTTTTGTATGTGTTTGTTTTGTGGTGGGGAGGGGGGTGTTCACGCTTGGCATAAGTACCTGCCCACGCCCGTGGGTGGGTTTTGTGTGGATGTGTTTGTTTGTGTGTTTTGTTTCGCCCGGGGTGCGTTCATGTGTTAGTGTTTTGTCTGTATGTGTGTTTGCCAAAACTTTTGGGCGTTTTGTCTGTGTGTGTGTGTGTGTTTTGGGGGGGGTGGTGGGTTTCCCTGGGGTTAGTTGGGTTTGTGGGGTTTTGTGTGGGGTGGGTGTTGTGTGTGTGTTGTGTGTGTGTGGTGGGTTTGTGTGTGTGTTGTCTCCCCATGGGTTTTTGCAGCTGTTTTTTGTTAAAAATTTGGGGAGGCTGCAAAAAAAAGTTTTGCCATGTTACAGGGTTTTTGGGGTTTTTTTGGTTTTATGGGGAGCAAAAAAATTTGAGGGGAGAGATGGAGAAGGAGAGAGGGAGGGAGAGAGGAGAGAGAGATTTCTCTGAAAAAAGTTTAAAATACCCTGCCTTTTCGCTTTTAAAAGGCACCCAAAGGACAACCGGGTTTGGGTATTGAATATAAACCTTTCATAAGCTTTGGTAAGACTTTGCCCATAATTCCCAGTAGGCATTGGGAAAGAGAGAGATGAGAGAGAGAGAGGGGGAAGAGGAGGGAGAGAGAGGAGAGGAGATGAGGGAGATGAGAGGGAAAGAGGATGGAGGAGAAGAGGGAGGGTAGGAGGAGAGTGAGAGGGAAGGGGAGGAGAGAGGGGTGGGAGGGGAGGAGAGGAAAGAGGGGAGGAGCAATTTTAAAATTTTTTTAAGTTTGTAAAGGAAAATGCCTTGGGCCCAGAGAGAATAATTTAGTTGTTTTTTTTTGTTTTTAAAAAAAGGTTTTTTTTTTATATTTTTGGGGTTTTTATTGTTGGGGTTTTTTTTCTTTCATTTTCTTTTATTCTTTTTTTTCTTTCTTTCTTTCTTTCTTTCTTTCCCTTTTGGGTTTTTGTTTATTTTTTTTCTATCATTTGTTTGTATTTTGTTTCTTTGGGGGCCCCATTTTATTGTCTCATTTCCCAATGACTTTTGGGGTGAGAAAAGACGGGGACTTTTGTTAAAATTCAAGGAAAAAAGGGAAAATTTGCCCTGAACAGTTTTTTAAAAGTGTGTTTGAGGAGGGCAGAGGACAGAGACAGAGACGATGCAAGGATGTGTCTTTAGTATTATCATTGGGGTTCCCAAATCTACCCCACGAGAACAGTGTGACGAGGGCTGGGCCCTATCAAAAAGAAACCATCAAGATGACCATAGAATCCCTTAGAGGTTTTTGAGAAAAAATACGTGGTCTGTTTAAGGGGAAAAAGGGCATGACCCCCCTTGTAAACCCACACCTTCTTAGTCCAGACAAACCCAAACGGTAATCTATCCCTGGTTGAATTCCACAACTTTAAAAAACACCCCCTTTTTTTATTTTTGTATCCCTTTGGGGACTTTCTTTCTTTTTTTGTGAGTCACATGTGGATGGGTTCGCCTTAACTTTGGTTTATTGCTTGGTTTACCTAGGGAACCTTTGGGGGGGGGTGGGGTAGAAAGGGGGTGGAAGGGATGTTAAAGAAACCCCAAATGACCAGCTTTTCCCATGCCATTGTTACAAAAAAAAGGGTGCCCCCCTCCCAAAAATGGAAAAATGGAGAAATATTCTATACTCCATACCCATTACTTTAAAAAAAGAACGGGGGTTTAAAAAAGAAGGAACAACAAATGAAGAAAATTTTTAATGGAAAAAAAAAGAGAAAACAGGAAAGAATAATTTGCAAGTAAAAGAAACGCAAAAAAAGAATTACAAATTAAAAAGGGAGGGAAAAAAGAAACAAAAAAATAAAGAACGTTTATAATGGAAAAAGATTTTTTTTTTTAAAAAAAAAAAAGCTATCAATGTTCATGAATAAAGAAAAAAATTTAGGTAGCAAAATTTTTTAAAAGAAAAAGAGAAAAATTAAGTAAAAAAAAATGCACAAAAAGGAAACAGAGAAATTTAAAGGTTTGTGAAAAACATACAACTAAAATAAAAAAAACATTTAAAAGGGAAAAAAAAAACAGTCAAAAATTTCAAAATTTCACACAAAAAGAAAAAGAAAAAAAGTCAGTGTTTTTCCTTAAACCCTTTCCCCGCCAACAAGTGAACACAGGGGGCTTTTCGGGTGAATTTTTAGAAAAATTGCTGCACCTAATCAACCGGCCCCTTTCTTGGTTCAAGGAGGTTTTACTGGTTTTCGAAAAAATCTTTGACCAGGAAACCCGAAAAATTTGGGGAGTTTTTTGTTTCCATCTTAAATGACAAAGCCTTGGGCAGATTGGGTGTTTTGTTTCTATGTTCAGTTTTAAAAAAAATTTTTTTTTAAAATATTTAAAAAATATGCACGTTTCCATTTGGGTTTTGTTGTTTTGGTATGCATGTGGGGCCTGCGTGCAATCATGTGTGCTTGCAAAACATTTTGGCCTGTTTAGGGTTTTGGTTAAAGGGGAAGATAAGGGTAGGTTTTGTCTGAAAAAAGTTTGAAAATGGCAGAATTTCTCTTTTGTCTGTCCCGCTTTTCCCTTTTTTTTTTGTTTTAGTCCATGCCTATGAAAGTCTTTCCCAAATGTGAAATTTTGGGGGTAAGGGGGACCCGATTTCGCAAAGGTCAGCAGACACACAGAAGAGATTTAAAAGAATCTCCCCTTTTTTGAAAGAAACATTCTAGAAAAAAGGGTTTGGTATCTATTGAGAAACACAGAATTTCCACACTTTAAGCTCTAGCCGGCTTTTTTATGTCAATGGAGTTACCGTGGGTAAACTTAGATTTTTTTTGGGGGGGTTTAAAAAAACGTTAAGGGAAATGTGTGATCATGAGGGGTTTTCCTCAAGTGGAATTTCGGCCCACTTTCTGGTGTGCAACAAATTGTCGCATAATTAAAAAATCTCATTGGGTTTTGAGCCCCAGAGCTCTGATGGAATAAAACGAAAAAAAAAACAAAGAAATAAAACTCCAAAAACCCCAAAAATTTTAGGTGTTTTTTGCTAAAAGTAAAGTGTCAAAGTTTCAGTTGAAGACAGTTCTTCCGGGTTTTTTTAGTGCATTTGTTGGGGTTTTTTATCAAAAGGTAAGACTAATTTAAAAAACCGCATGCTATAAACCCTGCTTAATTTTGATCTGAAAGTATAAAGGGAGCCCAAAATTTTTTTTCAACATACAAAAGGGTAAAACATAAAAAAGTGTGGGAAAACAAAATCTATAAAAGCGTTTTTTTAAAAGCCCCTCCCTTTATCACCCTACTTCTATCACACCTACAACAAATATAAAAAAAAAAATTTTAAAAACAAAATTTGAAAGAGATTTTAGCGTGACAAAAAAGGCAAAAACAGGAGAAAAAACCAGGGGAAATCAATTAGCTCGAATGGGGCCCGCGCAAACAGGTCTTTAGCAAACTGCAGAACCTCCCCAAAAATCTTGCTGTCAAAAAAATAAAAGGAAGGAAAAATCCAGCAAAAAAAGTAAATACTCAAAAATCAAAACGGATAGACAGGGAGGGGGGCATTTATGGGGACATTTAGGCCTTACCAGCCCTGATAGTAGGCGTGACATTTTTTGTTTTATGGAGATCTATTAGGGTAGACTAGTTTCCTAGGAAAGGTTTTTTTGCTGGTGGCAATAGCTATACTTGGCCTCTAGGGTCATAAAAAATTTCACAAAGAAGGTGGGGTTTCAAATCTGTACGAAAAACAATGAAAGTTGTATGTGGCTGTTTAGGATTGGGGAAAGAATCAGTCATGAGGAAATAAGCGTTCAAACATGCAAACTTTTCCCTTTGCACTCTGTGGGTTTTGGAAAAAAGAAAGGGAAGTCTGGTAAAAATATATGATTTGATTTGATGTTTGGGGTTGGTCTTTTGTTTTGTTTTTTTCCCTTTAGGAAAAAAAATTTATTTTTCTGCCCTCCCCAATTTAAACCTTTTTTGGGAAGTAAATCCCAAAACAAAAAACCCGGTTATGAAAGCGTGCAGAACTGGTCTATTGAGTTTAAAATATGAATTTTGATAAAAGTTTAAAACACCAACTTTTTTTTGTGAAAGAGAAACACTTGTGTGCATTGTACAACAAATGTGGGTAAAATTGTTATATTCTTTCCTTTGGTGAATGATGAGCTTTTTGAAATCTAAAGAGAGAGAGAGAGAGAGAGAGGGGGAAGGTGGGGGAGAGAGGATGAGAGGAAAAGAAGAAGGGGAGGAGAGAGGAGAGACCCCCAACAAAATTAACAAAGTTGCAACAGCCCCTTTAAACAAAAGTTAACCCTTAAGGCCAACCCCAAAAAAATGGGGGGCCAAGGGCAAAAAAGACCCTTTTAAAGGGTGCAGCACCCCAAATTTTAAAAAGTGTAAAAAAAGTCAGCCCCTTTATGTTGATACTTTGCATGATTGCATGCACTGGCCCGTTTCATTTTTGGGAAAGGAAAGAATTAAACCGGGGTTTAAAAACCCTTTCCTGGCATGGACCCCCTTTTTTGCTGAAATTTTTGAGTATTTCATTGCTTTCTGCCGCATTTAAAAAACCCTCCCTTGGAGAGGATCGTAGAGGGCTGGTAAGGGCAAACAGGGGATAAGGGATGCATCATAAAGGGTTTTAGAATGATGACCCTTTTGGGCCCTTTTTAAAAGATTTTGTTTTTTATGGGGTGGGTTTTCTTTTTTGGTGTTGGTATTCTTTTGGTTTCATTTTCTAGGGGCTCTGAGATTCACCAAGGTGATGTTTTCTTGCCTTGTGACCATCTTCTCCCACATAAAGGCGGCCCCCTTCCCATTCCGGGAGATGGGTTTTAAAAATGACACATGCGTCCATGCGGATTCTTTTTTGCCATTTTTCCTACCAGCACACAAAGGCCCCCCCATTCCAAAAAGGCCGAATGGGTTTTAAAAGTGTGGGAAGATGCCCCGCATTTCGTTTGTACCTGGGCCTTGATTTATAGATTCATTTTCAAAATTTCTTTGATATCCCTTTTTTTTTTTTTCGTGAAACTAGAAAAAAAAAGTGTAAGTTTTGGGAAACAAACCCCGAACCTCAGGATTGCTTAGCAGATGAAAGGTTAACCATCCTTCCACCCTCTTACATTCTGTGTTTCTTGGTTTTTGGGAAGTTGATTTTACTTTTTTGTTTTTTTGTTTGTTTCTTTCTTTCTTTTTTTCCTTCTTTTCTTTATTTTCTTTCTCTCTGTCTTTTTTTTGTCTTTCTTTTTTCTTTTGCATTTTTTTTCTTTCTTTTGCCCCCTTTTTTTTTCGTTTTTTCCTTGCTGTTTTCTCTTTTTTCTTTCCCTTTTTGCTTGCTTTTCTTGTTCCTTCCTTTTCCTTTTTTTTGGTTCTTTTTTTTCTTTCTTTTTTTTCCATAGTTCCTTTCTTCCTGCCTTTTTTTCTTTTTTTTTTCCCCTCTTCTTTCTTTCTTTTTTTTTTTATTCTGTCCTTCTTTTTTGTTTGTTTTTCTTATTTGTTTGGCCTTTTTTTTTCTTCAGTACAGCTTCAAAGTTTATCTCCGGGTTTAAATTTTTTTGTGCATGTGTTTTGTGTAGGCGAGAGGGTTTGTGTGTGGCTTGTGCTTTAAGGGCCTGCCCCCGGTGTTTTTGTTTGGGGTGTGTGGGGTGCGTGTGTGTGTGTGGGTTTCGTGGGTGCGTGTGAGGGTGTGGGGGGGCGGTGGTTTTGGTATGTTTGTGTGTGTTGTGGTGTTTCGGGGGGGGTCTGTGTGGTGTTTTTCCCCTTGGGTTTTTTTCAGGTGTTCGTTAAAAATTTGGGGAGGGTTTCAAAAAAAAAAATGTTTCTTTTTTCCCGTTGGTTTTGGGTTTTTTTTTTTTTTTTTATGGGAGAGCAACTATTAGAGAGAGGAGAGATGGAGAGAGAGTTTTCTGAAATAAGTTAATATAATTTTGCCTTTTTGCTTTAACACGCACAATGGACAACTTTGGATATTTTTTATTTGCTTTTCATAAGATTTTGGTTTAAAACTTTTGGGATAATTATGCTAGTAGGCATTTAGAGAAAAAGAAAGAGAGAGAGAGAGAGAAGGGGAGAGGGAGAGAGATGAGGGAGGGAGAGGAAAAGGGGATAAAAAGAGAGAGAGAGGAGAGAAAAGAGATGAGAGAGAGGGGAGAGAGAGCAGGTGAAACTTTTTTTTAAAAATCTTTTAGAAGGCAATTCCCTTGTGTAAATAAAAAAAATTTTTAGTTGTTTGCTTTTTTTTGCGTTTTTGGGATTTTTTCCTTAGGTTTCGTTTGGGGTTTTTGGGTTTTTCTTTTTGTTGTTGTTTTTTTCTTTCTTTTTTTTTTTTTTTATTTTTTTAATTCTTTCTTTTTTTCCTTTTTCTTTCTTTTCTTTCTTTTGTTTGGTTTTTGGGTTTGTTTTTTTCTTTTTTCCATTTTTCATTTTACATTGGACCCCAGTTTATTTTGGGCTATCCCGAAGGAATTTTGGCGGGGGTGAGTCGGCACTTCGTTTTTCTTCAAGAAAAAAAAAAAATCGCCCTTTAACTGTATTTGAAAAAGTTGTGTGTGGGGAGAGACAGAGACAGAGGGGAAAAGCCCGATAGGTTTTTTAAAATTTTTCCCCAACCCTTGGTTTTTAAATCTTCCCCCAAAGGGAAAAAAATGTGACTGGGAAAATGGCATATCAAACAGGTCCCCTCAAGATTTACCGTAGGATCCCCCCGAGTCTGAGAAGAAGTACGTGTTGTTAAGAAAAAGGGCATGACCCCTTTTTAAAACCCCCCACTTCTAAAATTTCCCGACAAAAATCGGTAATCTATCTCCTGCTTTAATTCCACAACTTTAAAAAAAAACCCTTTTTTTTTTTTATCCCTCAGGACGGGGTTTCTTTATTTTTTGGCCAGTGTGGTTTGGGGTTTGCCCCCAATTTTTTTCCTTGCTTTTTTCCTTGGGGGGGGGGGTGGGTAAAAAAAAGGGGTTGGGGGGGGATGTAAAAGGGCCACATGACCCGTCACAATGCCACTGTCATTAAAAAAAATGGGGGTGCTCACCAATTTACTCGAAAAATGGGAATAGTACCCATTAACATAACAAAGAAAAGGGGATGGAAAAAAAGGGGGAACAACAAATGAGGGAAAAATTTATTTAAAGGGGAAAAAAAAAAACAAGAAAATAAATTTTCAAAAAAAAGAAAATAAAAAAGGAGAGGTTTAAAAAAAAAAAAATGGAAAGGGATAAAGGAAAAAACCCAAAAAAAAGAAAATTTATAAAGGAAAAAAAGGGAATTTAAAAAAAAAAAGGGGGAAAAAGACACGTTTTATAAAAAAAGAAAAAAAGTCAAAGTAGCAAAATTTGTAAAAATTAAAAAAAAAAAAAAAATTTAAGGGAACAAATACACAAAAAGAGAACAGAAGGGAAATCAAAGGTAGGGAATTTAAAAAAAAAAAAGTTTTAAAATAAAAATTTCAATTTTTAAAAAAACAAGGGAAAAAAGTTAAGTAAGAAAATTCACACACAAAAGAAAGGGGGGGAAAACACCCCTGGGTTTGTCAACCAACCAGTCAAAAATTTAATTTATTCTTTCCTGCCAACCAAAGTGAACACAGTTTTTTCCTTTTTTTGCTGAATATTTGAACATTTCTGCACCTAACAACCCGGGGCCCTTTAAGGGGGGTTCTAAAGAAATTTTTTTGGTTTACAGAAAAAAAAATTTGAGGAGAACTAGAAGACTGGGGAGTAATTGGTGTCAATTTTTAGTGAATGCTTTTTTGACAGATTTCTGTTTTGTTTCTAAGTTTAGTTTTAAAAACCCCCCCAAAAAAAAACCCAAACCAAAACAAAACACACACCACACACACAAAAACCACACCCCAACACACACAATAATATCTATATAAAATTCTTGCCTGACCTTGTTTGTTCCGGTTAAGTTTGCTGATGGCATCAGTCCATGATAAAACTGTTCACAATCTGGCTCTGTTTTTGTATAAGGCTTTTCAGTTACGAGAAAAAACTTACGTCTTAAGCTATCATGTCTTTGGTACAGATGTACTATGTGTTGTTTTGTATGTTGTATACGCATATACATCATTTGCTTTTTTCTACCCCCTTTCATATGGGGCTATGACCTTACATGAATAAACCATCTGAAGTCTGAAGTCTGAAGTATGTCTCACTCTCTCTCTGTCTCTCTCTCTATGTCTGTCTGTCTCTGTCTGTCTGTCTCTGTCCCTCTCTGTCTCTGTATGTCTGTCTGTCTGTCTGCCTGTTTGCCTCTCTCTCTCTCTCTCTCTCTCTCTCTCTCATACATAAAACTGCCCACAGAGGAAAAGAGACCGATGATCAAAGGATGTGTAAGTGCTGTGAGCTGAGATAGCATCTCTAGCCTTTCCAGCGATTGAAATGTTATGTAATAGTCCTCCTCCTCCCTCCTCCTCCTCCTCCTCCTCCCCCCTCCTCCTCCGCCTCCTCCTCCTTCCTTCTTTTTCTTTCTTCTTCTTCTTCTTCTTTTTCTTCTTCTTCTTCTTCTTCTTCTTCTTCTTCTTCTTCTTCTTCTTCTTCTTCTTCTTTTTCTTCTTCTTCTTCTTCTTCTTCTTCTTTTTCTTCTTCTTCTTCTTCTTCTTCTTCTTCTTCTTCTTCTTCTTCTTCTTCTTCTTCTTCTTCTTCTCTTCCTCTTCTTATCTTTTGCGTTTTTTCTTCTCCTTTGCATTCGTCTCTGCAATTGTCTTTTCATTCTTCTTTTTTGCATTCTTCTTTGCATTTTCCTTTACATTCGTTGTATTCTTTGCATTCCAACTCATCTTTGCATTCTTCTTTACATTTTTTTATTTCCATTCTCCTTCTTCATTATCATCGAGAAAGAGACAGAAACAGAGAGACAGAGAGAGACAGAGATACATATAGACAAAGAGACAGAGACAGAGAGACAGAGAGAAACAGGGATAGAGAGACAGAGAAACATAATCAGAGAAACAGAAAGAAAGAGAAACATAGAGAGAGAGAAACAGAGAGAGAGAGACAGAGACAGAGAGATAGAGACAGAGAGATAGAGACAAAGAGGCAGAGAGACAGAGAGACAGGGAGACAGAAACACAAACACACAGACACACAGACTCACAGACACAAAATACACCGACACACTGAGTGTGGATAATCCAAGAGTCTTTGTAATTGTCCATCGGTTTTTTTTTCATCATTGTATGTAGATCAATGAAAAAAAATTGTATGTAGGTCAATGGGGACAGAATAGCTCAGTGGTCGGAGCACTCGCTTTCCCCCAGCCAAGTTAAGCAGCGTAGAGCGTGGTTACCAGTTGGATGGGTGATCGTTTGCTCGCCTTGGCTTCAGTACAGTTTCCCCAGTTCACCCAGCTGTAAATGGGTACCTGCCCTCTTTAGGATCAGGGAAGGTAAAGCAGCGAGGGAGAGGAGATGGGCGCCGCCCTCAATATGCTGGCCCTAGAGAAGTGAGGTCTCTGACGCCTCGCACCCCTACGACCTTATAGGTTATGGGACTCCTTTACCTTTTTTTTTTACTATGTAGGTCAATAAGTAGTATATCATTTGATCAGTTTTGAAAAAAAACAACAACGCCTATTTGCATTATGTAGTTCAATTATTAATCTGCCTGTTCATCAGTATGGTGGAAAAAACATCCTGTGGAAACGAAACTAAGCAGAAAATAGCTTTAAATATTCTAATGGGAAACGTTGCAATGCTAAAATCATGTTTCTTTTTGTCAAAATGTCTATTGGTTGAAAGATCTTTTATTCTTTACCTGACGTGTTTGCCCTTGAGTGGTTCAAGCAACTTACTCCATTCCTGTGCCTGTTCAATGCAACTGTTTTCAAAGAGCAGCTGATACCATCATCTCTTATCATGGCATCGTTGTATGCATCGTTAGCTAGCCAGTGTGCTTAACTATGTCTTCCTCCATTCATTTTCTCTGCTGTGGTCCTCTTTCATGTGTGGCGGTGTTGTCTTTTGCTTTTTCATCTTTCTATCTCTCTGTGTGCTTGTGTCTGTCTCTGTCTGTCCGTTTTGTATGCTTGGTTTTGTCTGTCCCTATCTCTGTAGCTGTTTGTCCGTCTATCTGCCTGCCTCCGTGCATGTATGTATGTATGTATGTATGGTATGTATGTATGTATGTATGTATGTATGTATGTATGTATGTATGTATGTATGTATGTATGTATGTGCATGTATGTATGTATGTATGTATGTATGTGTATGTATGTATGTATGTATGTATGTATGTATGTATGTATGTATGTATGTATGTATGTATGTATGTATGTATGTATGTATGTATGTATGTATGTATGTATGTATGTATGTATGTATGTACATATGTATGTATGTATGTATGTATATATGTATGTATGTATGTATGTATGTTTGAATGTATGCATGTATGAATGTATGTATGTGTGTATGTATGCATGTATGTATGTATATATATATATGTGTGTGTATGTATGTACGTATGTATGTATGTATGTATGTATGTATGTATGTATGTATGTATGTATATATATATATATATATATATATATATATATATATAATATATATATATATATATATATTTGTGTATGTATGTATGTATGTATGTATGTATGTATGCATGTGTGTATGCATGTATGTATGTGTGTATGACTATCTGCTAACCTCTTTTCTTTTTCTTTTTTATTCTTTTATATTGAGGATAATGGAATAACCACTTATGAACTTTTTTACATCCAGTCCCCATGAGTATGCAGTTTTGTCAATTCTGTCATCTGTTCTCAACGGCACACAATGACCTACTCTTACGAAAAGCGGAACAGGATTTAACGTGTGCGCAAGATGTTCTGCGTGCGTTCGCACACCAGGGACTCGGTTTAGAGTTTCATCCGAAGGACTTTTGGGGCGAGTGGAGTCTGCACTGATGTTAACTCCAGGGGAAAATATCCCCCTTGAATGGGAATCGAACACGGGCCGTCAGATTGCCAGCGCAATGTTCTAACCACTAGGCTATCCCGTCTTCACATGCCTCTTGGTTTGTATGTATAGCTGCCTGCCTGTCCGTCTGTCTGTCTGTCTGTATATCTGCATGACCCCTAGGCCCTCCTCTCTCTGTGTCTCTCTGTCTCTGTATGTATCTCTATCTCCCTCACACACAATTTAAATAATCACACATACACACACGCGCACACTTTTCACACACTTTTACTGTGTTACCCACTAAATTTATTAGAAAACAACACGCAACTCATAATTATTTGTGAAGAGCGGTCTGCATCTAAATATGGGAGTGTTTTACTTGATTATCACTGTTAATGTTATACAATTAGAAAAGGGGTGACAATTATGTTTCTTAGGTGATAATTCTTGTGATCGTTTATGTGTGGAAACAATTGCTTCCAAACATGCTTTTACACAGGGGTGTTTATCCCTGTGTGTTTGTCAATGGCCATCTAATTGTTGTGCTATAATTTATGGTAGATTATGTCTGGTTTCCTTATCTCATGAAATTAATCAGTGTGGTTTTGCTATCCTTGCTTTGTTTTGCGTTGTTGTTGTTTGTTTGTTTGTCGTTGTTGATGTCTTAAAAAAAACAACAGCAACATCCGCAGCAGCAACAAGAACAAGAACAACAATAACAATAATAATAATAATATAATATATAATAATTATAATATAATATATAATAATAATAATAATGATGATGATGATGATGATATGATGATATGATGATGATGAAAATGATGATGATGATGATGATGATGATGATGATGATGATGATGATTATATTATTATAACAATGATAGTAATATTAATGATGGTGATGATACAACTACTACTGATAATAATAACAAGAACAAGAACAATAATAATAATAATAATAATAACAACAACAACAACAACAACAACAACAACAACTGTATGTGTATGTGTGTGGTGTGTGTGTGTTGTTGTTTTTGTTCTTGTTGTTGTTCTTCTTCTTCTTTTTCTTCTTCTTCTTTTTCTTTTGTCGATTTTACATCTTTTCACTATAAGTGATATGAGACGAACGGAGAGAGGAAGAAATGTAGCAGAAAAAGTATATTTTCATGTGTGTTGTTGTGTGTGTGTGTGTGTGTGTGTGTGTGTGTGTGTGTGTGTGTGTGTCCTGTGTGTTGTGAGGGGGGGATTGTTGCAGCTGTTCATTAAATAGGGATCAGTTGTAAGGAGGCTTGGCGTTGTTCCAGTTAAAATTAAATTGATACAAATTTGACATCAGAGAGAGAGAAAGGAAGAGAGAGAGAGAGGAGGGGAGAGAGGAGAGAGAGTTGGAAAGAAAGAGAGAGAAGAGGGAGAGAGAAAGAGACAGAGAGACATATAGAGACAGAAACAGAAACAGAGACAGAGATAGATTGATAGAGATAGAGATAGATATAGAAAGATGATAAGAGAGGATGAAATAGAGAGAAAGAAGGGAGAAGAGAGAGAGAAATAGATAGATAGATAGATAGATAGATAGATAGATAGATAGATAGATAGATAGATAGATAGGTACAGACAGACAGACAGACAGACAGAGACAGACAGAGATTGACAGACTGACAGACAGACAGACAGACAGACAGAGAGTAACTGAAACTTTTCTGAAGGTCATCTAGATTGAATGGATTGGGGGGGTGGGATAGAGTGGCTTCCCTTCTAACTTTTTCTGCTTAGCTGTGAATTCGTGTGTGTGTGTGTGTGTGTGTGTGTGTGTGTGTGTGTGTGTGTGTGTGTGTGTGTGTGTTGTGTGCATGTGTGTATGTGCGTGTGTGAGTGTGTTTTGCTGATTTGGTCTAAGTGATGTTTTCTTTTTTCTGTTTGCCCTTTTTTCTTTGCACTTTTTAAAGTTTGTTTTCTTTTCTGTATTTTTTGGTTGTATTTGCTTTTATCTTTCTATGTTTTTTTTCGTTTTGCAATTGTATGTGTTCTGTTTATTTTGATTGTTTTCTCATTTTTGTATATACTTTTCTCTTGTGTTTTTTTAAAATTTCTATGGGCCTATCTTTCTTTCTTTTTATTCTTCTAAGAAAATATTATTCTCTTTTTGTCTGTCTGTATTGCTCTTCTTCCTGTCCTTCTTTCTATCTGCATTTCTATTTTTTCTTTCTTTCTGCATTTCTCTCTTTCTTTCTTTCTTGTTTCGTTTTATTTTTCTCTTTCTCTTTGCATTGCTTTCTTTCTTTCGTTCATTTTTTCTTTCTTCCTGTCTTTCTTTCTCTCTTTATTCTGGTCTTCCTTTCTTAATTTTTTTTGGCGTGATAATATATTTCTGTCTGCGTTTCTTTCTGTTTTTATTTTCTGCATTTATTTCAGCATTTTAAATATCTGCATCTCTGAATTTATTTCTCCCTTTTTTTTTTTTCTTCTTACCTTCTAGCCTGTCTTTCCTTTCGTTTTTTTTTTAAAATAGTTTTTCTTGGTTTCTTTTCCTTTCACCTTTCTTCCTTCCTTTTTCTTTCTCTCCCTCTTCCATTCGTTAATACTTTCTCTGTATCTTTGTATTTTTCTTCCATTCTGTCTGTCTGTCTTTATTTTTTTCTTTCTTTCTCTTGTTTCCTTTTTTCCTGTCTTTCTTTCTTTTTTTCTTCCCTCCTTCCTTCTTCTTTTTTTCTGTATTTATTCCCCCCTTCTTCTTTCCTTCTATCTTTTCCTTTGAAACTTGACTCTCACTATGGCACCCACACCATACTGTGGTGGTCCCCTGTACTTACTCAACCTTACAATGTCTGAAGTGTCACTGATTTTGCCTTTCATGCTGACAAAGCAATCTCTCGGGGAGAGCTGACCCTATTCAATTGCCATTGATATGTTTCAGCCTGCCCCACCCCCAACCCCCTTTATTCTCTCTTTCTCTCTCTGTCTCTGTCTCTCTCTCTACCTGTCTCTCTCTCTCTGTCTATTGATATGTTTCAGCTGCCCCGCTTTCTTCTCTCTGTCTCTCTGTGTCTATCTCTCTGTCTCTCTGTGCCGCTGTCTCTCTATGTCTTTGTCTCTCTCTGTCTCTGTCTCTCTGTCTCTGTTACTCTGTCTCTGTTCTTTCTCTCTCTCTCTCTCTCTCTCTCTCTCTCTCTCTCTCTCTCTCTATGTGAATGTCTCTGTCTATCGCTTTTGTTGTTAGTCTCTGTCCCCCTTTTTTAAATTTACATACAAGAACAGAATTACTCATCCTTTCTGAATGAATGAAACTCCAATAAAATGCAAAGCCAGTGCAGTGACATATACAAAACTGAGACACAGAGACGAAGGACAGAAACTGTAGGCAAACAAGGAACAAACTCACAGTACAAAGAAGTGACAAGTACAATGACAAAAACCAGGAGGTGAGATAGCATTCATTCTACACAGACATATCTATCATTTCAAGGGTGGTTAGAGGAATGGTAAGGGTCTACAGACACCCTAGTTTGTGGAAAGAGGGCACACATACAATCAAGAGTTAGATATCAGTGCAAAGTACTTAAAGGCAAAAGCAGACAATAGCTAGCCATTGGTCACTTCGTGTGATGTTATACAGTCTGGACACACTTTTTCCCAAGGTAATAATTGTTATTTTACATTCTGTTTGGGTTTTTATTCTTTCTCTTTTAAATTGTCTTGGCTATTTTTCTTTCTCTTTTAAAATGGTTTTACTTCCCTGACCCTAAAGAGGCAGGTATCCAGTTACAACTGTGTGAACTGTACCAAAGCCAAGGTGCGCACACAGTCACCTATCCAACTAGTAACCATGCTCGATGCTGCTTAACCTTGACTGGGAATAGTGAGTGCTTTGACCACTGAGCTATCCTGTCCCCACAAATAGTCTAGTAGTCTAAAAGTACAGTGTCATAAAAGAATGGACCCCCCAAAAAAAAATCAGGAAAAAAAGCAACCAAATAAAACGCCAACTGAAAAACTAAATGGAAACACAAGCAGTATGACATAAAAGCAAGCAAAAGTGCTAGAATGCAGTTCATAGTAATGAGAAGAAGAAAATAACAGTTATTTTCTTAGTTCCCTCCTCTAGCTGTCTTTGTGTGTGTGTGTGTGTGTGTGTGTGTGGTGTGTGTGTGTGTGTGTGTCTATGTGTGTTTGTGTGTGTCTGTGTGTGTGTGTGTGTATGAGTGTGTGTGTGTGTGTGTGTGTGTGTGTGTGTGTCCCTAAGGATGTTGCAGCTGTTCTACAAATTGGCTAGGCTGGGAGAAACCTTGGCACATGTTCCAGTTGAAAACAAATCGATACAAATTGCAGTGAGAGAGAGACAGAGACACACAGACAGACAGACAGATAGACAGAAAGACAGACAAGAAGAGAGACATTCAGAGAGAAAGAGAGAAGAGAAAGAGAGAGAGAGAAAGAGAGAGAGAGAGAGAGAGAGAGAGAGAGAGAGAGAGAGAGATAGACAGACAGACAGACAGACAGACAGAAAGACAAACAAGCAGGCAGAAAAACAGACAGACACACAGACAGAGGCAGAAAGAGAGAATTAAGGAGAGAGACATTCTGAGAGAGTGAGAGAGAAAGAGAGACAGAGAGACAGACAGAGAGAGAGAGAGCAAGACAGACAGACAGACAGACAGACAGAGACAGACAGAGACAGAAACAGAGACAGAGACAGAGAGGTTATCAGAATGATGACCTTGTGCCTTTTAAAATGTTTTGTTTTTTTATGGGGTGGGTTTTCTTTTTTCGTGTGTTGGTGTTCTCTTGTCACATGGCTAGAGCTATGGAATTCACCAATGGCGATGTTCTTTTGCCTATGCGACCATCTTCTCCCACCATATAGGTAGCCCCATTCCGACTTCAGGGATGATGTCTAAACACAACACATGTGTCCATGCGGATTTATTTTTCATCTACTACTTCCAGCACACAATGGCCTATCCTTTCAAAAGGCGTAATGAATTTTTAACGTGTGCACAAGATGCCCTGTGTGCGTTTGTACACGGGGCCTTGATTTATAGATTCATCGGAAAGACTTTGACATCCATTTTGATTTTTTTCGTGAAACTAGAAAGAAAGTGTAAGTTTGGGAATCAAACCCAGAAACTCACGGTTGACTTATTAGCAGATGAAAGTGTTAACCATCCTTCCACCCTCTTTAAATTCTGTGTTTCTAGGTTTCTAGTAAGTTGATTTCACTTTTTGTTTGTTTGTTTGTTTGTTTGTTTCTTCCTTTCTTTCCTTCTTTCTTTCGTTTTGTATTTTTTCTTTCTTTCTTTCTTTATGCCTTTCTTTCTTTCTGCCTTTCTTTCTTTTGTTCCTTGCTTGCTTCCGTTCTTTCTGCCTTTCTTTCTTTCTGCCTTCTTTCTTTTTTTTCGTTCTTCTTTCCTTCCTGCCTTCCTTCCTGACTACCTTCCTTTCTTCTTCCTTCCTTCCTTCCTTCCTTCCTTCCTTCCTTTCTTTCTTTCTTTCTCTCTCTTTTTCTTCCATCCTTCCTTTCTTTTCTTTCTTTTTTTCCTTCTTTCAGATTTTGCTTTTTGTTTGATTGCTTATTTGTTTGGCCTATTTTCGTTCTTCAGTCACAGCTTCCAAGTTTATCTATGATGAAATTGTGTGTATGTGTTTGTGTGTGGGTGAGAGGGTGTGTTCACGCTTGTGCATAAGTACATGCCCACGCCCGTGTGTGTTTGTGTGTGTATGTGTTTGTTTGTGTGTGTGTGCGCCTGCGTGCGTTCATGTGTTAGTGTGTGTCTGTATGTGTGTTTGCAAGCATGGGCGGTGTGTCTGTGTGTGTGTGTGTGTGTGGGTGGGTGCGTGCGTTCATGTGTTAGTGTTAGTGTGTGTGTGTGTGTGTGTGTGTGTGTGTGTGTGTGTGTGTGTGTGTGTGTGTGTGTGTGTGTGTGTGTCTCCCTATGGGTTTTTGCAGCTGTTCAGTAAATTGGGCAGGCTGCAAGAAAAAGTTTTGCCATGTTACAGTTGTTGGTTTTTTGGTTTTTATGGAGAGCAACTATTAGAGAGAGAGATGGAGAGAGAGAGAGAGGGAGAGAGAGAGAGAGAGTACTCTGAAATAAGTTAATATACCTCTGCCTTTTCGCTTTAATAGGCACAATGGACAACTGTTGGATATTGAATATAGCCTTTCATAAGCTTTGGTAAGACTTTGGCATATAATATCCTAGTAGGCATTGAGAGAAAAGAGAGAGAGAGAGAGAGAGAGAGAGAGAGAGAGAGAGAGAGAGAGAGAGAGAGAGAGAGAGAGAGAGAGAGAGAAAGAGAGAGAGAGAGAGAGAGAGAGAGAGAGAGAGAGAGAGAGAGAGAGAGAGAGAGAGAAAGAGAGAGAGAGCAATTGAAACTTTTTTGAAGTCTTGTAGAAGACAATGCCATTGCCTAGAGAGAATAATGTTAGTTGTTTGTTTTGTTTTTAAAAAAAGGTTTTCTGTTATATTTTTGGGTGCTTATTGTTGATGTTTTTTTTCTTTCATTTTCTTTTATTCTTTCTTTCTTTCTTTCTTTCTTTCTTTCGTTCTTTGGTTGTTGTTTATTTTTCTTTCTATCATTCTGTTTGTATTTGTACATTGGACCTCATTTTATAGTCTCATCCGAATGACTTTTGGGGTAGAGAAAGACTGCACTTATGTTAACTTCAAGGAAAAAGAAAATCGCCCTGAACAGTTTTTCAACAGTGTGTGTGAGAGACAGAGAGACAGAGACAGAGACGATGACAAGGATGTGTCTCTTAGTATTATCATTGGAATTCAACTCTACCTCCACAGAGAACAGTGTGACTGAGAACTGGCATATCAAACAGATCCATCAAGATGACCATAGAATCCCTTAGAGTCTGAGTAGAAAGTACAGTGTCTGTTAAGAAAACGGGCATGACCCCCATTGTAAACCCACACCTTCTTAGTCCAGACAACAATCGGTAATCTATCTCCTGGTTGAATTCCACACACTTAAAATCACCCATGTTTTATTTTTGTATCCCTCCGGACTTGACTTACTTTCTTTTCTGTGAGTCACATCGTGGATGGGTTCGCCTTAACTTTGTTCATTGCTTGTTCACCTAGGGAACCTGGGCGGGGGTGGGTAGAAAGGGGGTGGAAGTATGTTAGAAGACCCAAATGACCAGCTCACGATGCCATTGTTACAAGAAAAATGATGCCCACTCAATAAATGGAACATGGAGACTATTCTATACTCCATACCCATTCACATAATAAAAGAACGGGGTTGAAGAAAGAAGGAACAACAAATGAAGAAAGTTTATAATGGAAAAAAGAGAGAACACAGGAAAGAATAATTTGCAAGTAAAGAAACGCAACAAAAGACATTACAAATTAAAATGGAAGGAGAAAAAGAAACAACAAATAAAGAACGTTGATAATGGAAAAAGATTTTTTTTTAAAGAAAAAAAGCTATCAATGTTCATGAATAAAGAAAAAAATCAGGTAGCAAAATTTATAAAAAGAAAAAGAGAAAAATCAAGTAACAAAATGCACAAAAAGAGAGCAGAGAAATCAAAGGTAGTGAATACATCACAACTAAAATAACAAATACATTAAAAGAAAAACAAAACAGTCAAGTAACAAAATACACACAAAAAGAAAAAGAAAACAGTCAGTGTTTATCCATATCTTTCCTGCCAACAAGTGAACACAGTTGCCTTTTCTGCTGAATATTCAGAACATTGCTGCACCTAATCAACCGGGCCCTTACTTGGCTTCAAGGAGTTATACTGGTTTACAGAAACATCTTTGACCAGAACCAGAAGATTGGGCAGTAATTGATGCCATCTTAGTGACAAAGCCATTGACAGATTGCTGTTTTGTTTCTATGTTCAGTTTAAAAAAAATATATATATATATATAAATCTATGCACGTCCATGCGTGTGTCCGTGTGCGTATGCATGTGTGTGCCTGCGTGCAATCATGTGTGCTTGCAATCATGTGTGCCTGTGAGTGTTTAGGTTAGGGGTAAGATAAGACTAGAGATATGTCTGAAACAGTTTGAACATGGCAGAATTTCTCTTTTGTCTGTCTGCTTCCTTTTCTTTTTTGTTCAGTCCATGCCTATGAAAGTCTCCAAGTGTGAATTGGTGGTAAGAGAGACAGAGATACGCAAAGGTCAGCAGACACATCAGAAGAGATGAATGAATCTCACGTTTCTTGAAAGACACATTTCTAGCAAATGGGTAGGTATCTATTGAGACACACAGACAATCTCCACACTGAAGCTCTAGCCGGCTTGTTTATGTCAATGAGAGTTACAGTGGTAAACTTAGATTTTTTGGGGGGTTTAAAAGACGTTATAGAAATGTGTGATCATGAGGAGCTTATCCTCCAAGATGGAATGCGGCTACTTTCATGGTGTGCAACAAATTGTCGCATATTAACAATCTCATTGTTGATGAGCCTCAGAGCTCTGATGGAATAAAACGAAACAAAACAAAGAAATAAAACTCCAAACCCAAAATTTGAGGTGTTTTAGCTAAAAGTAAAGTGTTCAAAGTTTCAGTCTGAAGACAGTTTCTTCAGACATGTTTAGTGCATTTGTTGTTTTATATCAATAGGTAAGACTAATTGAAAATACACGCATGCTCATAACCATGCTTAATTTTGATCTGAAAGTACTAAAGGTAGCAAATTTTTTTACAACATACAAAAGGGATAGTACATAAAAAGTAGTGGCAATAACAAAATCTATAACAGCAGTACAACAGCCCTACTATCATCACATACTACTATCACACCTACTAACAAATATAAAGAAAAAAATTTAAAAACAAAATTCTGAATGAGATGAGCGTGACAATTTGGCAAAGCCAGGAGAAAAGCAGGAAGTCAATTAGCTCAGAATGGCTCAGCAGCAAGCAGGTCTTTAGCAAACTGCAGAACATCCCCCTATATATCTTGCTGTCAACAACTAACAGGAAGGCAAGATCCAGCAAAACAGTAAATACTCATAATCAAAACATGGATAGACAGCATGAGGCATCATGGAGACATTTAGGCCTCTACCAGCGTGATAGTAGGCAGTGACAGTTTTATGTGTACTGGAGAACTCTACTTAGGGTCAGACTAGTTTCCTAGGTCAGGCTTTTGTTGCTGGTGGCTAATAGCTATACTTGGCCTCTAGGGTCATAAAACTGCACAAAGAAGGTGAGTTTCAAATCTGTATCGAAGACAATGAAAGATTGTATGTGCGCATGTCAGGATTGGTGATGAACTCAGTCACTGAGGAAAATAAGCGTTCATCATGCAAACTCTTTTCTTAGTCACTCTGTGTTTGGAAAGAGAAAGAATGTCATGGTAAAAATATATGATTTTGATTTGATGTTGGATTGGTCTTTTGTTTTGTTTTTCCTTGAGGAAAAAAATGATTTTTTCTGCATCCCCAAGTAAACCTTTTGAATGATATAATCAAAGCAAAAGTCCAGGTATGAATGCGTGCAGAACTGGTCTATTGACGTTTAAACTATGAATTTTGATAAAATGTTAAAACACCAACTTTATTTTGTGAAAGAGAAAACACTTGTAGTGCATTGTACAACAAATGTGATAAGATTGTATATACCTTCTTGCCTTTGGTGAATGATGAGCTTTCTGAAATCTAAAGAGAGAGAGAGAGAGAGAGAGAGAGAGAGAGAGAGAGAGAGAGAGAGAGAGAGAGAGAGAGAGAGAGAGAGAGAGAGACCCTCAACACTTAACAAAGTTGCAACAGCACCATAATCAAAAGTTAACCCTTAAGGCCAACCCAAAGCAATGGGAGCAAGACAAACAAGACCTTTTAAGGACTGCAGCACCCAAGTTAAACTAAAGATGTAAACAAAAGTCAGCCACTTTATGTTGATACTTTGCATGATTGCATGCACTGGCCAGTTTCATTTGGAATGGAAGACATTAACCGGGGTAAACTCCTTTCCTGGCATGGACCCTTTATTGCTGATTTCTGAGTATGCATTAGCTACTGCCGCCATAAAACCGTCCTTGGAGAGGATCGTAGAGTACTGGTAAGGGCAAACAGGGCATAAGGGATGCATCCATAAGGTTATCAGAATGATGACCTTGTGCCTTTTAAAAGATTTTGTTTTTTATGGGGTGGGTTTTCTTTTTTCGTGTGTTGGTATTCTCTGTTACATTGCTAGAGCTCTGAGATTCACCAATGGTGATGTTTTCTTGCCTATGTGACCATCTTCTCCCACCATATAGGCAGCCCCATTCCGACTTCAGGGATGATGTTTAAACATGACACATGCGTCCATGCGGATTCTTTTTTGCCATCTATTCCTACCAGCACACAATGGCCTACCATTCCAAAAAGGCCGAATGGGTTTTAAATGTGTGGGCAAGATGCCCTGCATGCGTTTGTACATGGGGCCTTGATTTATAGATTCATTGCAAATACTTTGATATCCGTTTCGATTTTTTCGTGAAACTAGAAAGAAAGTGTAAGTTTGGGAATCAAACCCAGAACCTCAGGATTGACTTAGCAGATGAAAGTGTTAACCATCCTTCCACCCTCTTTACATTCTGTGTTTCTAGGTTTTTGGTAAGTTGATTTCACTTTGTTTGTTTGTTTGTTTGTTTCTTTCTTTCTTTCTTTCCTTCTTTCTTTATTTCTTTCTCTCTGTCTTTTTATGTCTTTCTTTCTTTCTTTCTGCCTTTCTTTCTTTCTTTCTGCCTTTCTTTCTTTCGTTCCTTCCTTGCTGTCTTTCTCTTTCTTTCTTTCCTTCTTGCTTGCTTGCTTGCTTCCTTCCTTCCTTTTTATGGTTCTTTCTTTCTTGCTTTTTTCTTCCATAGTTCCTTCTTTCCTGCCTTTCTTTCTTTTTTTCTTCCACTCTTCATTTCTTTCTTTTTTTCTTTTATTCTGTCCTTCTTTTTTGTTTGTTTGCTTATTTGTTTGGCCTATTTTTGTTCTTCAGCTACAGCTTCAAAGTTTATCTACGATGAAATTGTGTGCATGTGTTTGTGTGTAGGCGAGAGGGTGTGTGTGCGCTTGTGCATAAGTACCTGCGCACGCGTGCATGTGTTTGCGTGTGTGCGTGCGTGTGTGTGTGTGGGTGCGTGGGTGCGTGTGAGTGTGTGTGTGCGCGTGCGTGTGTGTATGTGTGTGTGTGTGCGTGTGCGTGTGTGTCTGTGTGTGTGTTTCTCCCTTGGGTTTTTGCAGCTGTTCAGTAAATTGGGCAGGCTGCAAAAAAAAAGTGTTGCCATGTTCCTGTTGGTTTGGGTTTTTTTTTGTTTTTATGGAGAGCAACTATTAGAGAGAGAGAGAGATGGAGAGAGAGTACTCTGAAATAAGTTAATATACATCTGCCTTTTCGCTTTAACACGCACAATGGACAACTGTTGGATATTGAATATAGCTTTTCATAAGATTTGGTAAGACTTTGGCATAATATATGCTAGTAGGCATTGAGAGAAAGAGAAAGAGAGAGAGAGAGAGAGAGAGAGAGAGAGAGAGGAGAGAGAGAGAGAGAGATAAGAGAGAGAGAGAGAGAGAGAGAGAGAGAGAGAGAGAGAGAGAGAGAGCAGGTGAAACTTTTTTTAACAATCTTGTAGAAGGCAATGCCCTTGTGTAAATAAAATAATGTTAGTTGTTTGCTTTTGTTTGCGTTTGGTATTTTTACCTTAGGTTTTCTGTTGGGTTTGTGTTTTGCTTTTTGTTGTTGTTTTTTTCTTTCTTTTTATTTTTTTTATTTTTTTAATTCTTTCTTTCTTTCCTTCTTTCTTTCTTTCTTTCATTCGTTGGTTGTTGGTTAGTTTTCTTTCTTTCATTCCATTTTCATTTGTACATTGGACCTCAGTTTATAGTCTCATCTGAAGGACTTTTGGCGGAGTGAAGTCGGCACTTACGTTAACTTCAAGAAAAAATAAAATCGCCCTGAACTGTATTTGAACAGTGTGTGTGTGAGAGACAGAGACAGAGACACAGACCAGAATATGTCTCTTAGTATCACCATTGGAATTCAACTCTACCTCCACAGAGAACAGTGTGACTGAGAACTGGCATATCAAACAGATCCATCAAGATGACCGTAGCATCCCCTAGAGTCTGAGAAGAAAGTACAGTGTCTGTTAAGAAACCGGGCATGACCCCCATTGTAAACCCACACCTTCTAAGTCCAGACAACAATCGGTAATCTATCTCCTGCTTGAATTCCACACACTTAAAACCACCCATGTTTTTTTTATCCCTCAGGACTTGACTTACTTTATTTTCTATGAGTCACAGTGTGGTTGGGTTCGCCCTAATTTTGTTCCTTGCTTGTTCACCTAGGGAGGGGGTGGGTAGAAAGGGGTTGGGGGTATGTAAAAGACCCACATGACCAGCTCACAATGCTACTGTCATAAGAAATAGGATGCTCACTCAATCACTCGAACATGGAGAATAGTACCCATTAACATAACAAAGAAAGTGTATGAAGAAAGAAGGAACAACAAATGAAGAAAGTTTATAATGGAAAAAAAAGAACAAGAAATATAATTTACAAGAAAAGAAACATAACAAAGGAGAGTAAAAAAAAGAAAATGGAAGGAGATAAAGGAACAACAAATGAAGAAAGTTGATAACGGAAAAAGGCAATTAAAAAAAGAAAGAAAACAGACACAGTTCATAAACAAAGAAAAAAAGTCAAGTAGCAAAATTTGTAAAAGGAAAAAAAGAAAATTCAAGTAACAAATACACAAAAAGAGAACAGAGAAGTCAAAGGTAGCAAATACATAAAAAGTAAAGTAAAATTGCATTAAAAGAACAAGAAAACAGTTAAGTAAGAAAATACACACACAAAAGAAAGAAATCACTCTGTTAGTCAACCAACCAGTCATTGTTTATTCATAGCTTTCCTGCCAACAAGTGAACACAGTTGCCTTTTCTGCTGAATATTCAGAACATTGCTGCACCTAATCAACCTGGCCCTTACAGGGCTTCTATGAGTTATACTGGTTTACAGAAAAATATTTGAGGAGAACTAGAAGACTGGGCAGTAATTGGTGTCATCTTAGTGACATAGCTATTGACAGATTGCTGTTTTGTTTCTAAGTTCAGTTTAAAAACCCCAAACAAAACAAACAAACAATACACACACACACACACACACACACACACACACACACACACACATATATATATATATATATATATATATATAGATATATATATATATATAGATATATATATATATATATGTTGTGTGTGTGTGTGTGTGTGTGTGTGCGCGCGTCATTGTGTGTGTTGGTGCGTGCATGTGTGCTGCAAGCATATGTGCTGTGAGTGTTTAGGTTAGGGGTAAGATAAGACTCAAGATAGGTCTGAAATAGTTTGTACGTGGCCGAATTTCTCTTTTGTCTGTCTGCTTCCTTTTTTTCTGTCAATGTCTGTGAACGTTTCCAAGTGTGAATTGATGCCAAGAGAGACAGAGACACGCAAAGGTCAGCAGACACATCAGAAGAGATGAATGAATGTCACGTTTCTTGAAAGACACATTTCTCGCAAATGGGTAGGTATCTATTGAGACACACAGACAATCTCCACACTGAAGCTCTAGCCGGCTTGTTTATGTCAATGAGAGTTACAGTGGCAAAATTAGATTATTTTGGGGGTTAAAGACTTTATAGAAATGTGTGATCATGATGAGCTTATCCTCCAAGATGGAATGCGGCTACTTTCATGTGTGAAGAAATTGTCCCATATGAACAATCTCATCCTTGATGAGACTCAGAATTCTGATAGAATAAAAAGAAACAAAACAAACAAAGAAATAAAACTCCAAACCCAAAATTTCAGGTGTTTTAGCTAAAAGGAAAGTGTTCAAAGTTTCACAGTTTAAAGACAGTTTCTTCAGGCATGTGTAGTGCATTTTTTGTTTTATACAAATGGGTAGGACTAATTTAAAATATATACATGTTCATAATAATGCTTAATTTTGTTCTGAAAATACTAAAGGTAGCAAACTTTTTTACAGCATACAAAATGGGTAGAACATAAAAGTAGTGGCAATAACAAAATCCATAACAGCAGTACAACAGCCACACTATTATCACATACTAGTATCACACCCACTAACAAATATAAAGAAAAGAAACAACAACAACAAAACTCTGAATGAGATGAACGTGACAATTTGGCAAAGCCAAGAGATTAGCTGGAAGTCAATTAGCTCAGAATGGCTCAGCAGCAAGCAGGTCTTTAGCAAACTGCAGAACATCCCCCTAATTATATCATGCACTCAACAACTAACAGGAAGGCAAGAGCCAGCAAAACAGTAAAGACCTATAATCAAAACATGCATAGACAGCATGAGGCATCATGGAGACATTTAGGCCTCTACCATGCCTGATAGTAGGCAGTGACAGTTTTATATGTACTGGAGAACACTACTTAGGGTCAGACTAGTTTCCTAGGCCAGGCTTTTGTTGCTGGTGGTTAATGGCTATCATTTGCCTCTGGGGTAATAAAACGGCACAAGCAAGAAGAGTTTTATATCTGTATAGAAGACAATCAAAGATTGTATGTGGGGATGTCAGGATTAGTGATGAACTCAGTCATTGTAGAAAAAAAAAGTTGTTTAATTATGAAAACTATTTTCTTAGTAACTCTTACTTTGGAAAGGGAAAGTATGTCATGGTAATAATATGATTTTGATTTCATGTTGGGTTGGTATTTTCTTTTGTTTTGTTTTTCTTTGAGGCAAAAATTGATTTTTCTGCATCCCCAAGTAAACCTTTTGAATGATATAATCAAAGCAAAAGTCCAGGTATGAATGCATGCAGAACTGGTATATTAACGTTTAAATTATGAATCTTGATAAAATGTTAAAACACCATCTTCATTTTGTGAAAGATAAAGTCACTTGTAGTGCATTGTACAAATATGATTATATTTTATGGACCCTCTTGCCACTGGTAGATAATAATAATAATAATAATAATAATAATAATAATAATAATAATAAATAATATATGGAATTTATATAGTGCTGAATCTTGTAAAAAGACAAACAAAATCGAAGCGCTTGCACTCAATCATTTACAGGCATGCAACTCTCCTTAAACATAATGAAAAACAGATTTCAAAACCATGCGTGCGCACGTATGCACCATGCACGCACACACACGCACACACACACACAAACACACACACACACACACACACACACACACACACACACACACACACACACACACACACACACACACACTCAGAACAACACTTAGAAGGTGAAAAATGTGTTGAAAATTAGGGACAGATATTTGGGGGGAAAAGTCTCAGGTAGGAAATAAGTGTGTTTTGAGGCTGGATTTGAAGGTATCAAGTGAAGGCTTTTGTCGAAGTGAAAGAGGGAGGTCATTCCAGGTGGATGGACTAGAAACAGAGAAGGAGCGATGGCCAACAGTGGTTTGTTTGAATCTGGGTGTTCGAAAGCACAAAGTATCTGCGGCTGAACGAAGGGAACTGGATGGAGTGTACAGATGAAGACAGTTACAGAGATAAGAGGGTGCAGATTTGTGGAGACATTTGAAACAGAGGGTATTGATTTTATACTCCAGTCTTTGTGAGACAGGCAGCCAGTGAAGAGATCGCAGAAGAAGAGTGATGTGTTCAGATTTTTTCTTTCTTAGGACCAGTCGAGCTGCAGAGTTTTGTATGCGTTGAAGAGAGTGGATAGATGATGCTGGTAGGCCAGCCAAAAGAGAATTACAGTAGTCTAAATATGAAAGAATAAGAGATGTGACAAGCTTGGAAGTTGCATCAGTGGACAGATACTTGCGAATCGCGCTTATGCGCCGTAATTGATAGTAGCAAGACTGATGATGACCTTTCTGAAATATACAGACAAAGAGAAAGGTCGAGAGAGAGAGAGAGAGAGAGAGAGAGAGAGAGAGAGAGAGAGAGAGAGAGAGAGAGAGAGAGAGAGAGAGAGAGAGAGAGAGAGCGCGCGAGAGAGAGAGACAGACAGACAGACAGACAGACAGACAGAGAGGTCTTCAACACTAATCAAAGTTGCAACAACACCATAATCACAAGTTAGCCATTAAGGCCATCCCAAAGCAATGGAAACAAGACAACCAAGACCTTTTGAGGGCTGCAGCACCCAAGTTACACTGAAGATGTAAACAAAAGTCAGCCACTTTATGTTGACACTTTGCATGATTGCATGCACTGGCCAGTTTTATTTGGAATGGAAGACATTAACTGGGGTAAACTTCTTTCCTGGCATGGACCCTTTATTGTTGATTTCTGAGTATGCATCAGCTACTGCCGCCATAAATCCGCCCTTGGAGAGGATCGTAGAGTACTGGTAAGGACAAACAGGGCATAAGGGATGCATCTATAAGGAAAGGGGCAGAATGTTGGGAACTCTGCTGAGAAAAAGTTGTTTGGTTCTGTGAACTGGTTCAGTGAAGAGATAGATGTGTGTCTCTTCTCTGTAATGTTTAGATGCATATGCAAACATGCATTTATGTATTGACATATTTTGAATTTATGTGTGTAGATGTTTAAGCTGCTTCCACCATTACACATGTGTACACAGTTCAGTAATTTGTTTTTCGTTTAGTTTTGATTGTTATTTCCTTTGCTTTTAGCTCTGTTTAACTGATACTCATGTCATTTTGTAGGATGTATAGATAGATATATTTCAAATGATGTGTGGTGTTATAGCCTTTAGGCATTTTCTATGTAAAAAAGGTTATGATGTTTCCTTAACCCTTTGTTCTTGCTGGGGGAAGATGAGTCAGAGAGCCCAGCTTTTTTACAGCCAGCATATTGAAAGAGGCGCCCCTCTCCTCATTGCTTTCCCTTCCCTGACCCTAAAAAGGTCAGGTACCTATTTACAGCTAGGCTAACAAGGGCATTGTACTGACACCAAGGCATGCGGTCACTCAACCACTTGGTAACCACACTCAATGCTGCTTAAACTTTACTTGAGGATCAGAAAAGCCAGTGTTCTGACCTTTGAGCTATCACGTCTGTGTTTTCTATATTCTCTGACACTAATCACTGGCGAACTCACAGGTATGATATACGAATTTACTTTCCACCCAGGGAAGCGAATTTAGGTTTGTCTGTATTCAAAGCACATATACTTTTCCCTTTGATCTGAATAAACTATAGAGACAGAGAAAACTCGGGGGGTGCCACTTGGAAACACTACTGAAGTACAGTTTGACATGAATTATCCCAAATAGGCTTAGGGTATATGCCAGCAATTCCAGAGGCTGTTAATTAGCAATGTTTATAAAAGGAAAACACATACATCCCTTGGGATGTGCCAAAAGGTATTGGCGACTGAAATGAAGCCACATAGGCAAGCTCAGAAATATGAATTTTTATCTTAATATTTTAGCTTTATCACAATATATTAACATAATGTTTCTACCAAAGGCAACCAGATATTTCAGAGGCTATGAAACTCTCTCAGGTATTATTTTGTGACAGAACCTAATGAATAAAGAAAGTGTTTAGAAAAAGGTTTTATTTATATTTTACCTTTGAGGATATTACTTTGGTACATTGCATTAATCAGAAATGTTTGGTTTAAAGTTTGATAACTGTAAGAAAGAAACTTAAATAAACCTCAGACTGAAAACTTATTTTGCAAACTAGACAGAATAACAATTTTTGAACAGACATGCCTCGATGGAAAATGTTTCTTTAGGGAAACAATTGCACATTTCAGGATATATTAATGTGCAAATCTAAATTTTTATGAGAATTTTTATGAGAATTTAGCACCAGACGAAGAAGTGTGCAATGTTATGTAATCTTATATTGTGCATTCATAACAAGTACTTTGCTGTTTGCTCATTCCATCTTTTAGCAGGAGAGACAGACAGACAGACATAGACAGAGAGAAAGAGAGAGAGACAGAGACAGACAAAGAAAAACAGAGACAATGGCAGAGACATGTCTTTGATGACAAAGTGCCCCAAATATATATATATATATATATATATATATATATATATATATATATATATATATATATATATATATATATATATATATATATTATACTAGTTCTGATGTTTGATTATTTGCAGTTACTAGCTGCTGCCTATTCGACAAAAAGCTTTTCAAAAGATTTATCATTTCTGGTGTTAGTTTATACAAGTGAAGTTTATGCAATAATAGGGAATGATTGATTACATCAAATGCTTTTTCAAAGTCAACAAAAAGAAGACCTGTATATTTATTTTCATTGATATTGTGTAGGAGACTGTCTGTAATTTGTGTAAGAGTTGTGTGACAGGAATAGTTTTTACGAAAACCTGACTGATCTTCATTTAATAGATGTATATACTAATAATATAAGCAAAGGGGTAAACAAAACAATCACAGCTAGACTTACAATGAAATGTAAATGTCAGCCATGCTGGGTTATTTATCATTCCTTGGCTAGAGCTTCACGTTTTACCTATGGTAACATTTTGCATGCCCGACCATTTTGACCCACTCTTAAAGGTAGCTGCATTCTGACTTTGGGGCGATCCACTTTATTCCTGTACCTCGCGTGATCCCAATCACTTGCCAGAGTTATTTGGCAACCGCTGACATAAACTGGGGAAAACCTATTCCTGGTTAGGACCCTTTTTGGCAGATCTGTGGGTATTCCTTTGCTACTGCCGTCATAAAAGCTGCCCTTGGAGGACATTTCAGTGTAGGTGTGAAGGCAAAGAAGGCATGAGGGATAAGGCTGTAATGTAAGGAACAGAAAGCTGGGAACATTGGTAAGGATAGTTGTATGGTTATTCACATGTTTCCTATTTCCTATTTTATTTTGTATATATTTTAATCATGGCAGATTTTTCTCTGCATGAAATTTGCGCTGCTGTCCCCATGGGGAGCGTGTCCCCACAAGAGCAGCGCCAGCCAGTTTTGTTCCTTGTCTGCAGCTGTATTGTTTTTCTTTTTATATCAGAATGACTTTTTTCTACATTATTTTGTCAGAGACAACTCTCTTGTTGCCGTGGGTTCTTTCAGTTGCGATAAATAATTAAGTTTAGCACACTGGACCTCCTTTTATTGCCTTATCTGAAAGACTAGCACCCAAACCACTGCTCGTGGTCTAATGGGTGGGGGACAAGTTTTGGACCCAAAATGTAATAGGGATCAAACCACAGCTTACTTCTGACCTCGACTTTTCACTTTCTAGGCAGGTGCATTACCTCTAGACCACCGATCAATTCTTTTTTGGTGTTGGCAGATATCTTGAGGGGAAAAGTGAAGGGGTCATTGGAAAAGGATTTGGGACAAGGATTTTGGAATTGGAGGGACCCACGTGTAGGAGATGTCGTCTACGATCTATCTATCTATCTATCTATCTATCTATCTAAATAATTGTGAATTTTTTAATAAATATATACAGGATTGTAGGAACAATTAAACCAACAAATAAAATCAGTCGTTAAATAAAACAAAGAAACACATTTAAATGTAGACAGTGTTGCATATTTTGATGAGTATGAAAAGGAAGAGAATGTGTAATAGATGTACCTTACATTTACCTTATTATCTACCAGATTAAATGTCCCTCTCTCACACACTCCATTTCCAACACTTCACTCAAGTGGTGTCTAGACAGCAGTGCCCTAAGTCAATGGAGTAGCTGATAGACACTGGTCAATGCCCTTGTTTCCTATCAAATCAAAGACAACTACTTCTGTCTTCACCTTCCTTTGCCTGCCTTCCAGATCACACACACACACACACACACACACACATCCCCACCCTGAGGCAGGGAAAGCCGAAATATAGGGCAACACCTATTATATGTAGGGTGTTTTACTTTTGCTTTGTGTACTATCTCTCTGTCTCTCTCTCTCTGTGTCTCTCTCTCTGTGTCTCTCTGTGTCTTTCTGTCTGTCTGTCTGTCTGTCTGTCTGTCTCTCTCTCTCTCTCTCTCTCTCTCTCTCTTCTCTCTCTCTCTCTCTCTCTCTTTTATATATATATATATATATATATATATATATATATATATATATATTATATATATATATATATAATTGATAAATGGATGGAAGGATCTGTAGATCTATAAAACATTCATTCAATAATTCCTTATCAGTATAAGTCTAAAACTATTTTTGTTCTTAACAGTTGCCATAAACAGGCCATCATTACTAATTAGTATGTCTTCATTACAGAACTATGTTGCAGGAAAATCAAATCTTTTAGGAACACGTTTTTTCAATATATGCTAAACTGAAAACAAAGCTAAAATTTTACATTAATCTCTCAGAATATAATATCTCGACAAAACAAACAGAATAATAGCTACCACATAACTTAGTCACTTCTGAATTTTTCAACAGACGAGGGTGTCAAGGGATTTCCATTGCATAAAACGGTTACAACCATTAGATATATGATTTGTGAAAAATGTCCCTAGTGATCAGTAGCAAGTTTCAAAGCTGGCAAAACGCCAATAATAATCATAATATCTGAGGATTCTAAAATGGAACAGTAAGTCCTTACATGACCTACTTGTTTTAAAATTGTCTTGTTTATAATTTAGTAAAGTATTAAACGTGGGATCAGTAAAAGCTATTCATTAAATGAAAAGTATTTATTTTCTCAAATAAATCGACCTTGATTGTCTGGTGGCATAGTTTAGAGTATCATCAACATCACCATCATCGTCATCACCATCACCATCATCATCATCATCATCATCATTATCTTCCTCAGTGTCATAACCTTTATCATCATCATCACCATCATCATTTTAGTCTTACTCACATTTTTCTTATTTTCTTCATATTCTTCATCACATTAATTTTTTCTTCTTAGCATTCTTCTTCTTTGCGTACTTCTTCTTTGCACTCTTCTTCCTTCTTCCTTTTCTCAAAGCTTTCTACAAATACGCCTTCTGCAAATCCTTCCTCTCATTTTATTATGTTTTCCTATAATTGAAGCTTTTTTTCTAAATGGGGTCAATGTAAATGTTCTTTACTATCTTAATAGAAACAGAGCCTCTGCATCTCAATGAGGTTTTCTGGGGTGTGTGTGCATGTTGTACACACAGGCGCGCGCACGCTAGTCAATTATATTTTTTTATGTATATGTATGTATATATATACATATAATATATATATATATATATATATATATATATATATATATATATATATATATATATATATATATATATAATTGTGTGTATATTGCCTTCATCCTACAATCCTCCCTTTCTTCAAGCAAGACTTAATATATTACAATGCTCTCCAATGCTAAAATCAAATGTGCTGGGCCTGACTTGTAAATCACTTAACAACATCGCCAAACATAATTATCATTGTTGCTCACATGACAGAAAACAATGCTTTCTGTCAAAGTGTTCGACAACAAAGAAGAAGACACAAGAAGAACGTAACAGCCATCAGGACAGTGACATACCAAGAAACGAAATCTGAGCCCCACAGTGCGAAACAAAGTCAATACATTTCTGTGTGTACCCTGCGTGACCTCATGCACAGGCTGGTTGTGTATTTGCACTAGGAAACATTAGCGTGGGTAAACTCGTTGCCTAGCCAAGGACGTTTTTAAACTTATCTTTATGGTATGCTTTAAAGGGGTGGCACAGCTCAGTAGTCAGAGCACTCGGTTTTTTCCAAGCTAATGTTAAGCATCGTTGAGCCTGGTTACCAAGTTTTGAATGACTGTTTGCATGCCATGGCTTCAGTATAGTTCCCCAGCTCACCTAGCTGCGAATGGGTACCTGTCCTCTTTAGGGTCAGGGAAGGTAAAACAGCCAGGGAGAGGAGATGGGCGCTGCCTTCAGTATGCTGGCCCCTAGAGAAGTGAGGTATCTGACATCTTGCTCCCCTATGACTACCTATGTTATGGGACACCTTTACCATTTACCTATGGTATGTTTTAGCCGCCACCATAATAAAACTGCTGCTGGAGAGTATTTTCAGAGTAAGGATATAACACAAGAGGTCATGAGAGACACGTTCATGAAGTAAAGGAGATGAAAGTCGGGAGGATTGCTTGGAAAAAAGTAGTCTGGTGTCTTGGCTTTTTGTTTTAATATTGAATGTGACATTTTATATCTGTTATTGTCTTAATCCGCAATTAGTATGACTGGTACACTGTGATTGTAAGGCTGATATGATCTATTTAAAAGAAGAAAAGTATAATATACGATTAGATGTTTAATGGATATGTGACCGGCATTCACACACTCACAATTTTTTGGCATTAAAAACATTCTAGATCAAATTCCTGTATAGTTATGTATTGATATATTTGTTTATTTTGTTGAATTCTACGAGTATTTGCACTAAAATGTTTGACTATTAATTCTATTTTAAAAAATTGAGTTTTTCGTGTATTTTGATTTTGTTTTGTTTTATTGATATCCACTTAATATTAAACGGGAATTTGATAACAACAGAAGAAATACATACCGTTTCATTATGTTGTAAATATTACAGTTGGTCGTTCTTATAAAAGCACAGTATTCTTTTGCATCATGAATCAAATACTAAATCTGAAAAAAAAACCAGTTATATGTAGCATGTGGAAAATTCCCACTTAAGAACTGTCTAGACAGTCCTCATATGAAGCTGCCTAGGAGACTCATAGACACGCGATGCCATCACTGGTCATTTAATAATAACATACATACTTCATAACACATTTGCAAAAACAAGTTTGTAAAAGGAAAGGGAACTTTGCCACAAGCTTAATGTTTTTAAGTGTCTGAAATTTTAACGAATTTGAAAAGTGTTTGACAAGATGTTACACACACACACACACCAACACACACACACACACACACACACACACACACACACACACACACACACATACACACACATGTGACAATACACAAAGACACACAGACAAAGACACACACACACACACACACACACACACACACATACATATATACACAGTGAGAGAGAGAGAACATCTTGAGCATACTTTAAAACCTGTCCCACTTTTCTGAAGAGTAAACCATTGTGTGCTGGTGGGAACGGATGACAAACAATTACAAAACTGCAGACACACAGGGATGAAAATTAATGTAAATAAAAAACACACTACTGCACACTTATTCCATTATCATCGAAAAAAAAAGCAAAAAAAAAGCACACACACAAAATACGTTTGATAGTTATGCAACCAATAATTCCCAACCATTGACATGTGATAAAGCCATTGAGAAACGTGACAACCAGCAAGATGGTAAAGTCATATGGGAAGATATTATACAACACAGCCAAGTATTAGACTTGTTAGTGCATCTAATTCCAACTAG
>CM054152.1:55601230-55606230 GCA_028751875.1 Rapana venosa | reverse complement strand
CTCTTTCTCTCTAGCTCTCTGTCTCCCTGTCTCTGTCTATCTTAATCACATACATTTGTCAACATTGTCAACTTTACATATAGCAGATAAAGTTTATCATTTTGTCTGTTGAAATCTAAATTACTGATAGCCTACTCTTTCGCTCCTTTTTCGAATTGTGTCTGTTGGATTTCAAACTACTGATACCCTACACTGTCCTTGCTTCTGCATTTTTCAACAGCTTTAACAGTCTAGTTTCTCTGTTACATGCACATCGTCAGCCAGTCTGTGTATCTCACTCCATCATCTGCTGTAAAGCTCTAGCTCTGCTGACCAAGTGATCGATACCTAGTGTCAGAAACAGCAAAACACCAGTGATCATTATGAGGTCTGAGGGCAGTCAATGAAATGGTAAGTCACCACAAGACCTACTGGGTTGAGTCTGTCTGGTTTCGATTTTTAGTTTGTTATGAAACTTGGAAGGTTTGTAAAGCTGCCAACACTAATTGAAATGTAATTATGTTCTCAGACAGAGCTGAGATCTGGCTGCAAGATGGTCTTTTTGAGGGGATGATGATGATGGTGATGATGACGACGACGACGACGACGATGATGATGATGATGATGATGATGATGATGATGGTGGTGGTGGTGGTGGTGGTGGTGGTGGTAACGATGGCGACGATGATGGTGATGATGATAGTGATTACGATGTCGACGATTATAACAATGATGGTGGTGGTGGTGGTCATGATGATTGTGATGATCATGATGATGATAACAATGACAACGATTATGATCATCTTCTTCTCCCCTTTTGGGGGGGAGTTTCGTTTTATTTCCATCTATTGTATTGAACTTTAGATCATTATTCAGTTGAGGGAATGCCCCTGCTCCTTGTTAGGGTCAGCTGACCATGCAAATATTTTTTGTGTTCAATTCGAATGCTGATTGTTCTAGCGCATGAATGCATGCATACACATGCTTACACATGCACACAGTCTCTCTCTCTATCTATCCCTCTCTCTCTCTCGTTCTATCTCTCACACACATACACACACATACACGCACGCATAGTAGAACAATCATCAATTGAAATAAAATCCAACAAGAACAAAACAATGACCAAAACTCCTAACTTTTTCCCAAAAGATTTGAAACTAGCCCACAAACTAAACCAAAGTCAACCAGCTTACATTTGTACTTAGCGGGATCACCAACACACTTCCATGATTTATTTGCACTGGGAAACACTAACCTCAATGAACGTGTTTCCTGGTGAACAACTTGTCCGATGATGGCCATGGTCTGCATTAGCCACCACTGCCATAAATCTGGCCTTGGAGAGCAGTGTAGAGTAGGGATGCAGCAGAAAAGGGTATGAGGGACACATCCATAAACTTAGCAAAAAGAAGTGGAGGAGACGATTTCTTGGTATACATGATGAGGCTGTTTTGTTTTGCTGTAGGTTTTGTTGTTTGTTTGGGATTTTCTTGGCACTGGTACATGTATGTTTGCTCATATTACCAAAATAGAAACAAATATGTTCTGACTTGTCAAAGTTTATTTAAGCTTATGAGAATAAATGGAATACCAAGAAGAATGCATATTTTCCATTGTGACATCTCTCTCTATCACTTACTCAAAAACTTGGTTTCTTTCTACATTGATTAGTTCCTTTGCCACTTTTTTTTCTTTGTCCAAAATGCTAAATATTCTAAAATCTCTTTTAATCTTGCTTATAATACCAACCAAACTTCCTCACACACAAGCACTCACCTGGCAAAGGAGCATGCAACAACACATAGGGTGCAAAATATGGGAACCTAATAAATTTGCAAAATAAATATATACCAGCCACCTAAGTGAACTAAAAGAATAAGAGAGAACATCTATCAATGTAAATGGAATTCAGCAAGAAAATAATACTCACCAAACACTAAAATTCCCCCCCCCAAAATAGCTGAACCTGAGTCTACTAAGTAAGGCAAAGTCAACCAGTTTACATTATGTTGTACTTAGCGTGACCACCCACACACCTCCACCTTTTATTTACACAGGGAAACATTAACTTGGATGAACTCATTTCCTGGCAAGGAAAAAAACTTGTCCGCTGATGGCTATGGCCTGCATTAGTCACCACTGCCATACATCTGGCCTTGGAGAGCAATGTAGAGTAGGAATGCAGCAGAAGAGGGTATAAGGGACACGTCTATAAACTTAGGAAAAAGAAGTGGAGAAGACGATTGCTTGGCATACGTAGAGAGGCTGTTTTGTTATACTGTAGGTTTTGTTGTTTGTTGTTTTTTGCTCTTGGAAATGGAACATGTATGTTTGCTTGTATTATCGGATGGTAAAATGTGCTCTGAGTTGTCAAAATTAATTTAAGCTTATGCGAATAAATAAAATACCAAGAAGAATGCATATTTACCATGGTGGCAGATCTCTCTCTCTCACTGACTCACAAGCTTGGTTTCTGTCTATACAGTGATCAGTTCCTTCGCCCTTCTTTTTTTTCTTTGTCCAAAATGTTAAATATTCTCGAATCTCTGTTACTATTGCTTGGAAGAACTACACCATACTTCCTCACACACAAACACACACCTGGCAAAGGCACACATAATGACACACATAGTACAAATTATGAGAACCTAATAAATTTGCAAATTTAATATATACCAGCCACCAAAGTGAACTAAAAGAATAAGAGAGAACATCCATCAATGTAAATGAAAGTCAACAAGAAAATAACACTCACCAAACTCTAAAATTCCCTCCCCAAATAGCTAAACCTGAATCTACTACGTAAGCTACAGTCAACCAGTTGACATTATGTTGTACTTAGCATGACCACCCACACATCTCCACATTAAATTGGATGAACTCGTATCCTGGTGAACAACTTTTCCGCTGATGGCTATGGTCTGCATTAGCCACCACTGCCATAAACCTGGCCGTAGAGAGCAGTGTAGAGTAGGGATGCAGCAGAAGAGGGCATGAGGGACACGTCGATAAACTTAGCAAAAGGAAGTGGAGAGGATTGCTTTGTATAAGTGGTCCGGCTATATTGCTTTTTTGCTTTTAAAAATATTTTAATTGGAAGTGGTACATACATGTGCTCACTCTTTTTACCAGAATAGACATGAATATGTTTTAGATTTTACAGTTTAAATAGGCATAGTTGTGTGAATAAAAGACAAAAAGGATGCATATTTTTCCCTTGCAAAAGCTCTTTCTGTCTGTCTCTCTGTTTGTCTATGTGTCTTTCTGTCTGTCTGTCTGTCCATCCGTCCATCTCTCTGTATTGCTCTCTCCCTCTCTTTCTCTCTTTCTCTATCTATATCCATCTGTCTGTCTGTCTGTCTGTCTGTCTGTCTATCTCTCAATATATATGTGTATCTCTGTCTTTCTCTGTCTCTCTCTATCTCTCATGCTTACTCATAAACTTGCTCTTAATCTATATCTGTCAGTTTCTTTGTCTTTGATCTTTGTGTTCGTCCCAAATACAATATATTCTAATTTTTTTTTAATATTACTTAGAACAACATCTACACATACTCACACACAAACACCTACCATCCCACTGACCCACAATAACACAAACAAAGTTTACTTTTGTACTTAGTGTGACAACACACACATTTCAACCTTTTATTTGCACTGGGAAATATTAACTTGCATGAACTCGTTTCCTAGTGAACAACTTTTCCGCTGATGGCCATGGTCTGCATTAGCCGCCACTGCCATAAACCTGGCCTTGGAGAGCAGTGTAGAGTAAGGATGCAGCAGAAGAGGGCATGAGGGACACGTCCATAAACTTAGCAAAAAGAAGTGGAGGAGAGGATTTCTTTGTATAGGTGGTAAGGCTGTTTTGTTTTCTTGTAGATGTTGTTGTTTGTTTGTTTTCTTGAAAGTGATACATGCCTGTTTGCTTATATTACCAGGATATAAAAATGTGTTCTGACATTTCAAAGTTCGTTTAAGCATATGAAAATAAATGAAATACCAAGGAGAATACATATTTGTCGCTGTGAAATTAAATGGCTATCAACAAGAACAGAAAAGTGACTGAGACAATACATTTACTCCCAAAGAGCTGACCCTAAGTCTATGAAGTAAGACAAAGTCAACCAGTTTACATTTGTACCTAGCATGACCACCCACACCCATCCACCTTTTATTTGCACTGGGAAACATTAACTTGGATGAACTCCTTTCCTGGGGAACAATTTTTCCGCTGATGGCTATGGTATGCATTAGCCACCACTGCCATAAACCTGGCCTTGGAGAGTAGTGTAGTGTAGGAATGCAACACAAGAGGGCATGAGAGACACATCCATAAACTTCGGTGAAAGGAGTGGAGAAGATTACTTGGTGTAAGTTGTCAGGCTATTTTGATTTGCTGTTGTCTTTTGTTTTTGTTTTTTATTCTTCTATTGGAAGTTGCACAACCACGTTTACTCAAATTTCCAGAATAGAATTGAACATGCTTTTACTTGTCAAAGCTAAAGTAAGTTTATGTGGATAAATGGATACACAAGAAAAAAATGTGTTTTACAACGACCTCTATCTCACTCTCTATCTCTCAAACTTACTCAGAAACTTGCCCCCATTATGTATACAAGTCAGTATGTATGTCATTTTTCTTTCTTTGTATTGAATACTAAATGTTCTACAAACCTTTTTCTTATTGCTTTGAACAACATCCACACACCCGAACCCACCACCACCCCATCCTACATACAAACACACACACACATTCACAAATACACGCACACACACACGCACGCACACACACACACACACACACACACACACACACTGACAATATACAATAATCTGGTAAAAGACACATTTGCAAAATGACTGAAGACCAGCCACCCATAGATACACTACAATCTGGAGAAACTAAAGCCAAACATGCAAACCAGTGTCAGCGAATTTACGTTCTACATTGCATGACCTCACGCACTCGCCACATTTTATTTTTCACTGGAACGCATTAGTTGGATCAACTCCTA
>CM054152.1:55596230-55598730 GCA_028751875.1 Rapana venosa | reverse complement strand
TTCAAACATTCAGATAAAATATGCAAATTCTTAGATTATTGTAATTTATCTATGTACTCGCTCTTCTTGAAGAAAAGAAAGAACCATGTGCATATTTGATCATGTCTAACAGATATTCCTTGTTGTTGATAAACTTTCTCACATTGTTATTGCTGTTCATGTTATTCATTTGTTTAATTTAACATTAGACAGTTTTTTTCTTAAATCATGTTGCTTACAAATATCAAGCAAGCGATACTTGTCTTCTATTTTGTTACACCACTTACATTTTCTTTTCTCTCAGGCATATTTGTATTTGACTATAATTATACTCAACAGTTTTTGTGTTGACTTTGCACAGATCAGCTTTCAAGAGTGAATATATACACAGTAGCTTAAAAAGTCAGTTTAAATTGTACACTGCAGCATTAAGATTCTCCCTCTCTCTCGCACACACACAACGTGAGAGAGAGAGAGAAAGAGAGAGAGGAGAGAGAGAGAGAGAGAGAGAGAGAGGAGAGAGAGAGAGAGAGAGAGAGAGAGAGAGAGAGAGAGAGAGAGAGAGAGAGAGAGAGATAGAGAGAGAGGTGCCATCTTCATTCCAGAATCTGAATCAATGTTTATGCAGCACTTCATTTCCATCACTTCACTCAAGAAGTGTCTAGACAGCACTGCCCTCAAGCCAATGGAGCAGCTCAGGGAGGGACAAGTCAATACCCTTGTTTCCTATCAAATCAAATACACCTACTTCTGCCTGAGTAGATCTCTATGTGTCTATCTGTACGTCTGTCTGTCTGTCTTTAAGTCTGTCTGTTTGTGTCTCTGTTTCTGACTCTCTCTCTCTCTCTCTCTCTCTCTCTCTCTCTCTCTCTCTCTCTCTCTCTCTCTCTCTCTCTCTCTCTCTCTCTCTCCCCTCTGTCTCTCTCGTTATATTTAGTGATATCCAGTTTTTATCTAGAATCTTGGTCAGCTTGTGACCAACATTTCTTTTTTCTGCTTCTACCCCAATCAGTACAATCTTGTCTTTCTCTGTCTCTGTCTGGTTGTTCCGCCTACAACGTTTGTCAGTCAACATGTCCACATGCCTGTGTGTCTGCTTGTCTGCCTGCTTGTTTGTCTGTCTGTCTCTCTGTTTCTGTCTGTTGGTCTGTATTTCTGTTTGTTTGTCTGTCTCTGGCTCTGTCTTTATTTCTGTCTCATGTCTGTATTTCTGTCTCTGTCTCGCTCTTTCTCTCTGTCTATTGTCTCGCTCTTTCTCTCTGTCTATCTATTCCCACTCCCTCTATCTGTATTTCTTGTTCTTCTTGTTCTTGTTCTTGTTCTTGTTGTTGTTGTTCTTCTTCTTCTTCTTCTTCTTCTTCTTTTTCTCTTCTTCTTCTTCTTCTTCTTCTTCTTCTTCTTCTTCTTCTTCTTCTTCTTCTTCTTCTTCTTCTTCTTCTTCTTCTTCTTCTTTCTTCTTCTTCTAGCACCAGCAGCAGCAGAACTCAACAATGCTGTTGATATCAACAGTGATGTTATTAACCTCAATGATCTTGCAAATGCCAATGCAAGCGCGTCCTCCTGCCTTTTATTATTTCATTTTTAAAAACATTTTATTTATATTTATGTATCCCTTTATTCAGAAGGTAATGGAGTAAGCAATCATGTGTTTTTGAACATCCAGTCCCTTTGTGTATGCAGTTTTGTTAATTTTGTCGATCTTTCCCATCCTGTTTTTGGTATTAGATGTAATTTTTAATCAACACTTAAAAGTCCAACACTTTACCCAAGTACTGTCTAGACAGTGCTAGCTAGCTACTTGCCCTAAAGCCTATGGAGCAGCTCACAGAGCAAGAGACAAGTCAATGCCCTTGTTTCCTATCAAATCACAGACACCTACTGCTGCCGGAGACGAGCTTTCTTTCTCTGTCTCTGTCTGCTTGTCTGTCTGTCTATGCCGTTTGTCTGGCTGCCTGTCTGTCCTATTGTATGTCTGTTCCTGTCTCTCTGACTCTATGTGTGTCTGTTTGCCTCTGTCGCTATCCATCTGTCTCTCTCTCTCTTACTCATTTTGCTTGTGTTTATTATATTTCTGTCATTTTGTACTTCTGTATGCCTGCTTGTCAGCCTGCCTGTCTGCTTGTCTATCTGTCTGTCTGTCTGTCTGTCTATCTGTCTGTCTGTATCTCTCTCTCTGTCTTCCTATCTCTCTCTGTCTCTCTCTCTCTGTTTGTCTGTCCATGTCACTGTTTCTCTGTATCTCTGTTTTCTCTGTCTCTCTGTCTCTATCTCTATTTGTCTGTGTGTCTGTATGTCTCTGTCTGTCTGTTTGTCTGTCTGTCTCTCTCTATCTCTCTCTCTCTCTATCTCTCTGTCTCTGTCTCTCTCTCTCAGTATTTCTACTTATCTTTACCTCCGTCTGCCTGCGTGACTGTCTGCGAGCCTACTTGCCTATTTGTCTGTCTGCCAGTCCTAGTCTATCTTCCTGTCTCTGTCTCTGTCTTTCTGTATCTGTCTCTCTGTTCCTCTTTATGTATCTTTT
>CM054152.1:55588730-55591230 GCA_028751875.1 Rapana venosa | reverse complement strand
ATCTGTTTCGTCTCTCCTTTTTTCTCTATGTATGTGCCTGTCACTGTGCCTGTCTGTCCCGTCTGTCTCTCCCTCTCTCCGTCTCTTCTTTTCTATCTCTGTCTGTCTCTGTTTCTGTCTCTCTCTCTGTTTCTGTCTATTTTTCCATCATTTTTTTCATTTTTGACATTATCTTGTTCGTTGATCAATTGGTTTATTCATGGTTGTTTCACTTTTTCCCCCATGAGGTCCTGGTGTAAAGGAGCCTCTAGCTTATCCATTTACCCTCATTAAAATATTCGAGTTCGAGTTCTGTCTCTCTCTCTCTCTCTTTCTCTCTCTCTCTCTCCTCTTCCCCCTCTCTCTCTCTCTTTCTCTCTCTATCCCTCTTGCTCTGTCTATCTCTTTCCTCGCTGTCTCTATCTCTCTCTCTCTCTCTCTCTCCTTCTCTCCCTCTCTCTCTCATCTCTTTCCTCTCACCCTCTCTAACACACATTAACGCACACTCTCCCTTTCTTCCTTCATCTTCTTTCTTCTCCGCCAAATCCTATTACTTTTCCTTGCATTCGTTTGCTTGTTTGTCCATTCGCTCTCTTTCTCCTGTGCTTCTTTTAACGATCTCATTCCCCTTTATCTCTCAGTGATATTGCAGCGTCCTGATTGCTGCACGAAAGTGGCGTTTAACTGGTTAAAGGTGCGTTTTAAGACCAGGGCAATTGGCACGTTTCCCTAGTTACCATCTCTGTCTGTCTGCCTGTCTCTGCCTCTCTCTCTCTCCCTTTCTCTCTCTTTCTCTCTCTGTGTTTCTCTGTCTATCTGTTTCTGCCCATGTAAAAAAGGGTGGCGCTGCTCTTGTGGCGACGCGCTCTCCCCAGGGAGAGCAGCCCGAATTTCATGCAGAGAAATATCGTGACTTAAAGTGGTATCAAATTTTTAACATTTTTAAAAATCTGTTTCTGTCTCTCCTGCTTTCTCTGTGTATGTGCCTGTCGCTGTGCCTGTCTGTCTGTCTCTCCCTCTCTCCGTCTCTGTCTCTCTATCTCTGTCTGTCTCTGTTTCTGTCTCTCTCTCTGTTTCTGTCTATTTTTCCATCTTTTTTTTTATTTTGACATTATCTTGTTTTTGATCAATTGGTTATTCATGGTTGTTCACTTTTTTCCCCCATGAGGTCCTGGTGTAAAGGAGCCTCAGCTTATCCATTTACCCTCATTAAAATATTGGAGTTCGAGTCTGTCTCTCTCTCTCTCTTTTCCCTTCTCTCTCCATCTCTCTCTCTCTCTCCCTCCTCTCTCTCTCTCTCTCTCTCTCTTTCTTCCCCTCTCATCTCTCTCTCTCTCTCTCTTCACTCTCTCTCTCTCTCTCTCTCTCTTTTCCTCTCACCTCTCTAAAACCATTAACCAACCTCTCCATTTCTTTCCTTCATCTTCTTTCTTCTCCCAAATTCCCATTAATTTTCCTTGCACTCGTTTGCTTGTTTGTCCTTCGCTCTCTTCTCCTGTGCTTCTTTTAATACGATCTCATTCCCCTTTATCTCTCAGTTATTGCAGCGTCCTGATTGCTGCACGAAGTGGCGTTTAACTGGGTTAAGTGCGTTTTAAGACCAGGCAATTGGCACGTTTCCTAGTTACACACTCTCTCTCTCTCTCTCTCTCTCTCTCTTCTCTCCTCTCTCTCCTTCTCTCTCTCTCTCTCTTCTCTTCTCTCCCCTCTCTCTTCCTCTCTCCCTCTCTCTCTCTTTCTCTCTCTATTTGTGCCTGTCCGGGATGTTCATTCGTCTCTCTCTCCCTCCCTTCTTCTCTCTCTATCTGTCTCCTTCTCTCTTGTCTGTCCTTCTTATGTCTCTGTCTCTCTTTGTCTCTTTATCTGTCCTTCTGTTTTCCCGTGCCTGTCTCTGTCTCCCCTATTTCGTCTGTCTATTTTTGTCTCTCTCGTTCCCGTCCTATTTGTCAGTCTGTCTCTCGCTTCTCTGTCTGTCTTCGTCCCGTCTGTCTGTCTGTCTGTCTGTCCCCTCCTTTTTCTTCCTCGTCTCTCTCCCCTCATCCTCTCTCTCTCTCTCTCTCTCTCGCTCTCTCTCTCTCTCTCCCTCTCCCCCCTCTCTCCTTCTCTCCCATTTCAGTTCCCTGGGTTTTAATACATTCAAGACCCGGCCACATTCTTCTGTTATTTGCATTTTTAAATTTAATTATATATTTTATCAATGGTCAGTTTGTCACTTTCTGTAACTATCTTGGCCTGTCCCCTCTCTCTATCTCTCTGTTCTGGAAATCTCTCTACCTCTATCACTCTCATTGCTGTCTTGGCTCTGGGCTGGTCAACTATCTCCTTTCTCTTGCCTTCTCTCTCCTCTCTCTCTCATCTCCTCTCTCTCTCTCATCTCTCTCTCTCTCTCTCATCTCTTTCGTCTCTAGTTGGCTCAGATCTGTTTATCCACTTTATCTTGCTTTCTCTGGTCCTCTTCTCTCTCTCTCTCTTACACATAAACGCGTGCTCTCTCTCTTCATTCCTTCACTTCTTTCTTCAC
>CM054152.1:55566230-55581230 GCA_028751875.1 Rapana venosa | reverse complement strand
GCAAGGCATGTGGAATTGATGGAATCACTGCAGAAATGCTAAAAAAATGGAAGCAGTGAAGTCAGACAGTTTATATTCAAACTGTTTAATGCTATCTTCAATAAAGGTGTATATCCACTGCTTTGGTCCAAAGCTATTATTATTCCAATATATAAGAAAGGGGATCCGGAGCTGTAAGAAACTATAGAGGTGTCTCATTATTGAGCATCTTATCTAAATGCTATACTTCTATATTAAACACTAGATTATATTAATGGCTAGAAAGTAATCACATGATCTGTGAAAACCAAGCAGGATTTAGAAAAGGGTATGCTACAGTAGATCAGATCTTTAATTATATTCAATTGTCCAAAAGTGCATGTCCAAGAAAGGCAAAAAAACTGTATGTTGCTTTTGTGGACTTCAAAAAGCCTTTGACTCGGTTAGACATGAGAAACTTTTGAAACTGTATCAAAAGCCAGGGGGTAAAGGAAAATTCTTTGTTTCATTATCAAATATGTATAAGTCATTACTTTCATGTATACGAATAGATAGCCAATTATCAGAGTTTTTTGAATGTCCATTAGGAGTCAGACAAGGTTGTGTTCTAAGTTCTACATTGTTTTCAATATTCATTAACCAGCTAGCAAATGATGTGAACGAAAAAGGCAAACATGGAGTACAGCTACTACCTAATATTATGGATATTTTTATTCTGCTGTTTGCAGATGATGTTGCCCTATTATCAACAACCCCGGGAGGTTTGCAACATCAATTAAAAATTTTGAAAGACTGCTGTAATGATCTTCAGTTAAATGTTAATATCAATAAAACTAAAGTAATGGTATTTAGGAAAGGGGGATTTCTTTCAAAACAGGAACAATGGTATTTCAATGGTATTAGGTTAGAAGTTGTGAATCAGTATTGCTATCTAGGTTTTAGTTTTTACAACAAAGATGAGCTGTAAGTTGGGTACAGAACATTTAGTCACTAAAGGAAAGAAGGCAGTGGTTCAGTTGAACAAAGTTTTTCATAGGTATAAAGAAATGAAAGTTAGTACTTTTTTCAAGATTTTCGACACTAAGATTCAGCCAATGTTGTTGTATTCATCGGAGATATGGGGAACAAACAGACTAGAGCACATTGAGAAAATTCATTTGATGGCATGCAAAAGATTTTTTAGGAGTACCTGTAAGAACACCTAATAAGATGGTTTATGGCGATTTAGGCAGATATCCACTTTATGTTAACTCCTGTACAAGCACCATCAAGTATTGGTTCAAAACTATTGCAAATGGATCAAAGTAGAATACCATATCAAGCTTACTGCATGCAGTTAGAGCTAGACAGCAGTGGTAAATATTGCTGGATTTCAAAAATAAGAGAAATTTTGTGTGAAACAGGTTTTAACATTGTTTGGATGCAGCAAAGTGTCGGGGATGTAAAGTTTTCTTAGGTATGATTAAACAAAGATTAGTAGATATGTTTATTCAAGAATGGGATGGGACTCTACGAGATAAAGAGAGGTATGATGTGTATAGATCGTTTAAGAGTGTTTTTGTAAAAGAGCAGTATTTAAAACTCTATTAGATGTCTACTGCTTTCGTGTAGCAATTACACAAGCAAGATTTAATGTTTTACCTCTTAACAATAATGTTTACAGATATAGTGATAATATCCAAGATAAATTATGTCCATTTTGTAAAACGAAAATTGAAAATGAAGCCCACTTTCTATTGGAATGTTACATGTACTCAAACCTAAGAGAAAAGTTTTTAAGCAAATGTATCAATGTACCATTGCCAGATATGTTCAAAGTAAGAAATGATGAGTACAAACATAGTTTGTCTAGATAGATTTTTCATTCTATTAACAAAAGGTAAACAATGTTGGCTCAAATACTTTAATGAAAAACTGCTACGGTTTGATATACTCAATATGGATGATTTTCCTTAGATAGCATCTTCTTTCTATGATTGGATTATGGTTAATTTAAGGTTTATAATCAAGAAATAGAATAAATGGTGTTTTTCTTCTTTAATCAGTCATAAATTGTTACTGACATAATCTTTTTGCACGATTCGGCTATGTATATGTTTGTGTTTTTCTTCTTTAATCAGTCATAAATCATTATTTGTTTGTGCATTTGCTTTGCCAATGAGATGAATGATTGCATTGTTCCATCCCAAGCCCAACAAATGTATTGTGGTCCAAGGCCAATGTACATTAAATCATTTCAGAGTTCAGAGTTCTCTCTCTCTCTCTCTCTCTCTCTCTCTCTCTCTCTTCTCTCTCTCTTCCTTCTCTCTCTCTCTCTCTCTCTCTCTCTCTCTCTCTCTCCTCTCTCTCTCTCATTCTGGTTATACATGCGTTTCAAGACATGGGCACGTTCTTCTAGTTTATGCCATGTTTATTTACTGGTCCTTTAGGAGTGTTGCAGGGAATTAGCTGAAATAAAGAAGTTGGAGAGTGTGTCCCAGTTATGGACGTGTGGGATGGTTAGGAGATCCAGAGTGTGAGTGTAATGTTGTGTGTGTGTGGTGTGTGTGTATGATTGTTAGTTTTGTGTAACTGTGTGTGTGTTGTTGTTGTTGTCTTCAATTTAACGTCTGTTCACTCTAAGTGATATTAGACGAGGGAAGTAGAAAGTGTAAAGGAGTTTAGAGAAGGAAGAAGAAGGAGTGGAAGGAGAAAGGATTAAGAAATAGCATCCGTGTTGGTGTGTTGTTTGTTTGTTTGTTGTTTAAGAAAAAGAAAAAAAATAATAATAACAACAACAAAACCCATCAACACACCTAGAAAAGTAATAATAATACTCTTAAACAGGAGCAAACTTAAAACTCAACAACGTAGAAAAATAAAATAACAATAATGTAACTACAATAAATAATCGAGTGGACTATGCAATAAACATCTAACAATGGCAAGGGCTAACTTTGAATTTTCAAATATATTTTCCAGAGACTGTTCAGAAAATGTAGGTAAAAAAAGGTTTTACAATAGGGCACTCAAATATGATATGAGTATTGGAAATATGATCTCCACATAGACATCTGACATGTTTACAAAATTTTGTAAGGAATGCATTTAACTTCATTCTAAAATATAGTGAATGAACCCTTCTCACAGTTATAAAACGCGAATCTATTTGAGGAGTCATATAACCAAAAATATGGGAAGTGGGTCGGGCAATTTTTTAAATATCTTTCCTTGAATTGACCAGATTCTTTAAACTTACCCCATGAAATTTGTTCTAATATACGGTATCCCTCCTGTATAGATAAGGGAACATCCAGTTCTATCGATTCCATGTCATGTCTTGACCCCTTTTTTGCAGCTCTGTCAGCCCACTCATTTGAAAAAATTCCAACGTGAGAAGGCACCCAACAAAAAGAAACAGGAATACCTTTTAAAAACTTAGGAGGTGTATGACATATTTAATTTCAAAAATAATTTTAGAGACTTTCTTGAAGTTTGGGGATTTTATAGCATACAATACTGATTTGGAGTCAACACAAAGCAAGATATGAAAGAAAGAAAATGGAAAATTAAGAATATGATTAAGAGCCATAAGAATTGCAATAAGTTCAGCTGTAAATATTGAGCGATGTTTACCAAGATAGTACGATTTCTCAATTTTAAGTGCTGGTATGGCAAATGCAGAGACTGAGTCATGATTTTCTAAAACAGATCCATCTGTATAAACTTTTAAGCAGTCAGCATACTTATTTTCAATATGCGACCGAACATCTGCAACCATGATGTTTTGATTTTCATTCTTTTTTTTCATCAATATACTCTATATCAAAACAGGCTTTATTCATCTCCATGAAGGACAAGGTAAAGCTTCTTTTTGTGTTTCTAAGTCATATTGGTTAAGGTTAGATTTTTGAAAGAGGTCTGAAACATAAGTGCCAATAGGCATTAAACACGAAATTTGTTTAGCCCTTTTTGGAAAAATCGTTTCTGCTTGAACTTTTAATTCACTACAGACAAAATGTTCGTCATTCGTGCTCCGTAAAACATATTTGGCGCATGAAAGTTGTCGGTATTCAGCTAGGGGAAGTTCCTATGGTGGATGCATGGAATGGTACCCCAAGTGCAAGTTTGTACGCCTTACAATCTATACTTTGTAGTTTTTTAAGTAAATAGTTAGGAGCACTGAAAAAGACCTCTTGTCCATAAGACAGTTTGGAACGTACAAGTGACTTAGACAGCATTTAAGAGTGAAGATATCTTGTCCCCATGACTGTCTGCTAACTATTTTAAGAAAATTGATGCATTTCCTTGCTTTTGGGTTAAAATGTATCCAATATGAGCATTTCCAAGTTAATTTTGATGTAAGCTGATGCTAAAAATTTTACCATATTTTTATACTGAATTGGCTCCCCTCCAATCGTAAACTGTGGTAGTGTATCTGGATCACTACCATTATTAAAAAGCATTATGTGCGTTTTTTCTGTAGATAATGTCAGACCATTTTCAAAAATATATTTATGTAAATTATCTAGCTCTTTTTGATATACTTTTCTGGTAAAATTTTATCATCCTCTTTGTTGTAGCACGCTTCATAGTGACATTCATCCATAAACATATATCATCAGCATATTGTACTAAGACAACATCTTTAGACAGTTTTGTGGGTAAATCATGTAGCAATATATTAAACAGAAAAGGAGCTATAACTGAACCCTGTGGTAAACCCATATGCAATGATCTAAAGTCTGAATATGCATTCCCTACTCTCACTTGCATACTTCTTTTACATAAAAAGCTTTTAATATCATGGAAAAAAATGCCCAGAAAAACCAATAGTCTTTAGTTTATGCAGCAATTTAGCATGCCAAACTTGGTCGTAGGCTTTCCTTACATCAAAAAACGTTGCGAGTAGATTTTTTCTTCTTGCAAATTGTTGTTTTACCTGTGTTGTTAGTTTAACTAGGTTATCAATTGCTGATCGACCTTTTTGAAAGCCTGCTTGATTGACAGGAACTACCTTTATCTTTCTGACAGTAATATACAAGCCTATTAAGAATAATTTTCTCCTAAGCTTACCAATGTTGGAAGTCAGTGCTATGGGCCTATTACTAGTTTTATCAGTTTTAGGCTTTCCTTGCTTATGAATGGGGACAATAATAGACTGCTTCCAGTTCATTGGCAATGCACCTTCGGTCAACACTTTTGGAAAAGTTTATGCATTAGAAGAATGAATTTTTCAGGTAAACTGTTTAAGCATATCATTGGATATGGCATCTAATCCAACAGAAGTTTTCTTATTAGGAAGGTAAAATAGTACATCTTTTACTTCATTGATTGTTATTGGAGCATTGATGTATTCAGTATTATTAGAACATGGATCTTTATATTTTTCTTTCTTCTCCTCAGCTTGTCGTATTTATGCTTTTAAGTGAGAGGCCTTCAATACGCATAGACTCTGAGAACATATCTGCAAAGGCCTCAGCCTTTTCTGCATTGGATGGGAAAATTTATTGTTTTTGAGTTTAATTGGACAAGTTGGTAAATCACACCTTTTTCTCATTTCATGAATTTTTTTCCACACTTTGTTAATATCGTTATGATTTGATACTTCGCTCCAACAAAACGAAGACCAAAATTGTCGTTTCGCCTGAGCTATGATCATATTGCTATAGTTTTTTGCCTGCTTTTGTTTTTCATGGTTTTTTCTGGTGTCTTATTTTTTAAATATGTTTTATACATAAACGTTTGTTGGTCACTGCTTCCTCACAAGCAGGTGTCCACCAAACATTTCCTGAACATTTCCTTGATTTTAATGATTTAATGGTTGGGATTGTATAAGTAAGCAGCTTGAATGATGGCATTAGTAAAGGTTGAACATAATTCATCTATATTTTCCAGAATCAAAGCTGTTTGTATTATAGGCTGCAAGGATACTTTTAAATTGTTTCCAATTAGCTTCTTTATAGTTAAACTTTGGGAGTTTATCTTTTTCAGTGTTACAGGGGACTGGCATTTAATTAAAAGTAAAAAACAATAGGTAAATGATCACTTCCCCAAAGTGTCTTCATAAGTTGCCCCCGTACATTCAGGTGCAAGAACAGAAGATATTAAAGACAGATCTAATGCCGATGCCTTGTGATTAGAGATGTCAGGTATTCTGGTGACACTTCCATCATTTAGTAGGCATAGACAAGAGTCTGTTATATTTTCTAAAAAAACGATTGCAGGAGATGGATATACTTCCTTTATCCCAAAAGGGTGCGTGAGCGTTGAAGTCCCCTGCTACCAGCCATTTCTGATTATCTTGTAGTGAGTGCAGCCATTCTGTATTATAGTCATTAGCTCCCTTAGGCAAATATACTGAAACAATGTTCATGACCAAATGATCTGTAAACTTTACACGTGCAGCACACGAATATGAATCTGGGATATCATTAGGCATAGGTGAACAACATGCACTATAATCTATTCTTCTTGGATATATATTGCTGTATTGACTTTACCAACAGCATCCACGTATTCATGAACAGGTGGGTAGTAGTAACCTTGAAGTCTGGGTAATTTACACTTCTTTACATTGAGGGACTGCAGGATGAGAACTTGATATCTGTTACTAGAAAGATGTTGAACTAAATATGGCAGATTCGTGGAGATGGATCTAGCATTCCACTGCATGACGTTAAGCATTAGTGAGTTTTTTTGAGACATTATACACAAAAAGCACTAACTAATAAATAAATAAAAACACAAATTTAAAATGTAACACTAAAAAAAAAATGAATAATAACAATAATAATAATAATGATATCTTAATTAAAACTACAATAAAAGAGTCCAAGAGCACTAGTAATAAAAGTCAGTTAATTCAATTAAAACGGCAATAAAAGAAAACAAAACAACAAATTATTCTAGATCATGTAGAGCAGCTGCTGCAGATTCGAGCAGAAATCACAGTGTCTATTAACTGTACTAGATCTACAGCTGGTGCAAAGCAAAGACGTACAAAATGTCACCATTCAAAATGATTGTTCACCACACGAGACTTGTAATGTCGAGCATGTTGTCTCCACCCGGGGTAGTCCTGCTGGTAGACATGCTCGTACTGTGGCTGGTTGTACACTGGCTGCTGGTACCGGTCATCAAAGGCGTAGCGTGCTACTGGATGACGGTTCATGGGATTAAATTGGCGTCTTGGTCTCCTCTTTGCTGTTTGCCAAAACAATGCATGAACATGCCTGCCAATGTTCCTAGCCAGTACACTGGAGCCTTTTGCATTTGGATGAAATGAATCTTTGTAAATATGAGAGTGTACATATTTTCATGGGATACAAATGATACGTTGTTTAGATGGTATAACCCCGAGCAAGTCATTGCATTGAAGAGTTCTCTCTTCATCTGAAGACTTGGGTTTTTCACAGGGGCAACCTTGCTAATGACAATTTTTGTCTCAGGAAAAGAAGCTACAATTTGTTTTACATTTCATGTGTGTGTGTGTGTCTGAGTGTGTGTGTTGTGTGTGTCTGAGTGTGTGTGTGTGTGTGTGTGTTTGTGTGTGTCTGAGTGTGTGTGTGTGGTGTGTGTGTGTGTGGTGTGTGTGTGTGTGTGTGTGTGGGTACGTCTGTGTGTGTGTACGTGTGTAGGGGGTAGGTGGGTGGGTGGTTAGGTGGGTTTGCATTTAAATAACTGGCGTGTACACCTTTTCAAATCTGTGTCTTAGTTTAAATGCGTGGCAGCCGTGTTTTTTGTTTCTTATTTCTTTAGTTGTTTTTTTCCTCATTTCCCCAGTATTTGTGACTGAGTTTAATGTACTTACATTATAATGCTGTTATTGTAATCATGCATTTGCATCCATGTCCAGATTTATGAATTTGTCTCTCACCGTGTGTCTCTTGTTCTCTGTCTGAATGTCTGTCCCTCTGTCTGTCTGGCTCTCGCTGTCTCTATGCCTCTCTGTCTGTCTGTATGTATGTATGTCTGTCTCCCCCCCTCTCTCTCTCTATCTATCTATCTATTTATCTATCTATCTCCCCCACCCCCCACGATTATTCTAGTTATTTCTTTGCCAGAGCCCCCATTTCACCTAATATGAGATTTTGCATACGCGACCGTTTTACACAGCAGACTTTTTTTAATCCTCAACATTATTCATTTATCCTGACCACAACCCTCACTTTATCAATTCACTCTGCAAACTCATTCCATGCGTTTCTACCGCATAATTAAGAAATCGATGAATATGTGATGCTATTTGCGATATTGTTATTGTGATCTGGTTATCCAATCTTTCGCTTCATCAATGATCAATCTAAATTTCCAGTAAATTAGCAGCTATTGATTCCAAGTCCAGGGAAATAAATGATTTATGAACAAGAATGCTATGGTTCAATGTCTTGCTATATGATACCGATGTGTGTGCGCGCGCGCGCGCGCGCGTGTGTGTGCGTGTGTGTATCTGTCTGTCTGTGTGCGAATGTGCTGCATACTATAGGAAAGGGGAGAGAGAGAGAGAGAGAGAGAGAGAGAGAGAGAGAGAGAGAGAGAGAGAGAGAGAGAGAGCTTTTGAGAATAATGAAAGCACTCATGTGTGTTTTTATTTCCAGTCCCCGTGAGCATGCACAACTGCCATACTATTCCAAAAGCGCAACTTGTTTTTAACATATCTGTAAGTGTGTGTGAGTGAGTGCGTGAGTGAATGGGATAGAGAAAAGGCATAAAACAGATTGACTGGATGAAATTCAAACAGACCAACAAATAATCTGACCACAAAACGAAGACATAGAGACAAAAAACCTAGCATATGTAAATATCCATAGGCCTCCTTTTTAATCAGGTGTCTATGACAAGTTTAACTGCACACTCTTCCACAAAGAAGGGACATGCCAATATCACTCTGTCTCAAACAGCCAGACGAGAGTAGAATTAACAGATAGTGGAAACATACTCAAGGACCAAGAAGGAGAAGGGTTTAATGTTATTCAGTTACAACAGTTCCAGCATTAGCGTCGATATCCAAAAAATGAATTTGACTAGAATCAATAAAAAAAAATAATGCAGTTCATTGGGATCAACAAAATTACGTTACGTTAGAATCAACAAAATTACATTTCATTGGAATCGACAAAATTGCATTTCAATGAAATCAATTGTCCAAGTATCACTGGAGTCAAAGAGGGGCCGGGCCGCCTTAACAGTAAGAACAACAATGAAAAGGCCACATTCGCAAAACTGTCACTGTGTGTAAACTTGGAGGCTTTATCCAATAAACCAATCACAATTGTCTTGAGTAAATGTTATTTTCACGTAAACTGTGTGTCAACTGTGTAACCATACAAACTATGTGTGATAGCATAGCGTTATGACATATAGGTCTGGCGTACAGTTTTGGCAGACGAAGAAGGCTCCAATAGAATACAAATAAAAGTAGGCAAAAAATACCACCACCTCCACCAAAACAACAAGAACAAACAAACAATTAAACAAACAAACACACGAACAAACAAAACAGTCAAAACCTAACGAGAAAATGGGAGGTTAAGATTTGAAGTGATGGATGCGTAGAGCATGAGGGTAAATCAACATACAAATAAAAGAAAGTAAAAGAAACAAACTATAAAAGAAAAAAGCCAACCAACCAACCAACAAATTAAGACACACACAAATACAGCCCAAACATGGAGTGCATTTAATATTGATGTATTTAGTAGGTACCTTACCAAAGCAAAGCTAGATAAACTGCCAGGTATCGAGTATCTGCATGATTTGTGTTTCTTTTAAAAGGTGTGTGTCCAAGTATGTCTTCTCATAGTCTTTGGATCAATGTTAACATCGATAAAACAAAATCTGTTGAACTCCATCCCTCTTCAAGTAACAGTATAATAATTATACATATTTCAGTCATCTACACAACAAATTCTATCTTGAATAATAATAATATATTAAGATGTACACATCCCAAAAATGTGAGAATTACACAACGGGCATCAATATATATCATTAACAACAAAAACGGCCCTTAGAGTACAAGTTTCAGTACGGTCATCTAGTTAAAAGACAAACAAACAAACAAAATAAACAAAAACAACATCACTTAAAGCAAACGTTTCAGATGTGACACGAACCAACTCTTGTCAGTTACAATCACGTCACGAGAAACACATTCTACTCACTAGACTTTTTTAACCTGCCCAACATAAAGACTGGATCTTCGCCTAATTTGTTAGAGAGGGGGAAGGGAGGACGCACGCATGTCTTCATACAGATCCCTTCTGCCAAATTGCTTGTCAGATTGAAATTGCCTTTCTTGGCCTCGCTTGCCCCGGCAAATGGACTTGTCAATTCCACTTAAGTTCAAACAGCAAATTAAGATAAAAGAAGAGGGGAGAAAGAATGGAAAAGAACACCATGGACAAGAAAACTGAGCCGAAATCCATTGTCATCCAATTAACAGCTGGAGCAGTTGTTAATAGTAAGGCTCAATTTTAGTTTCTTCGGGGTTTTTTCCTTTTTCGTATTCTTTGAGTATGCAGGTGGTAAGTTGTAATAAACATACTGAAAAACGTATAATGCTTTTCGTCATTTCTCAGTGGCTATGTGGAGAAAGAGGAAGGAGAAGATGGAGGAAGAGGAGAAGAAGAAGAAGAAAAAGAAGAAGAAGAAGAAAAAAGAAGAAGAAGAAGAAGAAGATCAAGTCCCGTGTGTAGCAGTTTTGTAAAATTATGTCATCTGTTCCCCGGCAACAAGGGCCTACCTTACGAAAAGCGTACAGGATTTAACGGTGCGCCAGAGATGCGTGCGATCGCACCATGGGGCCTCGGTTTAGTCTCATCGGAAGGATTTTGGGGAGAGTGGGGTCTGCACTGATGTTAACTCCAGGGTACATATCCTTGGAACGGGAATCAAACCGGTTGTCAGATGCGGAGCAAAATGTCAAACCATGGGCTATCCCGTCCCCCCTACGAAGAAAGAGGGGAGTGAGAGAGGGGAGAGAGAGAGAGAGATGAGAGAGAGAGAGGGTGAGAGAAGAGGAGAGAGAGGAGAGAGAAGGGGAGAGAAGAGAGAGAGAGAGAGAGGAATGACCTCTCTCTGTTTCCGTTTATGTCTGTCTGTCTGTCTGTCTGTCTCTCTCTCTCGCTCTCTCTCTCTCTCCCTTCTCTCTCTCATCATTAAATCCTCTTATTTCAATTTTTCTGCCGATGTTCAGCCATTCCACGCAAGCAGTGTTCATTTTACTGCTTTGAGCGTTTTAAGACACGTGCATCTCTGTCAGTTGATGTCAGTTTGATTCCCTGGACGTCTCTGATCTCTGCAGGACATTGGCTAGAGGAGGAATGATGGAGACATAACAGATAACAGACAGCCACGCATACAGACAGACAGACATACAGACACAGAGAGACACAGAGATAAAGACCGACACAGACGAAGGGGACAAACATTTTAAATGTATTTTTAATTCTTTGATATCGAGGATAATGGAATAAGTATTTATGTGCTTTTTTACATCCAGTCCCCGTGTATATGTGGTTTTGTAAATTATGTCATCTGTTCCCACCAGTACACAATGACCTACTCTTAAGAAAAGCGGAACAGGATTTTAAAGCGTTGGCAAGATGTTCTGCGTGCGTTCGCACACGGGGCTTCGGTTGATAGTCTCATCGGAAGGACTTTTGGGGAGAGTGGAGTCTGCACTGATGTTAACTCCAGGGGTACATATCTCCTTGAACGGGAATCGAACCCGGGTTGTCAGATTGCGAGCGAAATGTTCTAACAACTAGGCTGTTTTGCCCCTCCCCACCCCCTACCTACAGGAAGGGAAGAGGGATGTGTGTGTGTGTGTGTGTGTTGTTTGTGTGTGTGTGGTGTTGTGTGTGGTGTGTGTGTGAGAGAGAGAGAGAGAGAGGGGAGAGAGAGAGAGGGAATGACCTCTCTCTCCTTTTTGTTTCTGTCTGTCTGTCCTTGTCTGTCTGTCTGTCGTCTGTCTGTCTGTCTGTCTGTCGTCTGTCTGTCTGTCTGTCTCCTCTCTCTCTCTCTCTCTCTCTCTCTCTCTCTCTCTCCCCTTTTTCTCTCTTCCTCTTGCTGCATTTCTATCTATCTCTCTTTACCTCGTTCTCTCTCTCTGTATCCTATATTTCTCTATGTTTCTGCCTCTCTCTGTCCCTGTCTCTCCCCGCCCCTATCTCTCTCTCTTCTATCTCTCTCTCTCTTCCCAACCTCTCTCTCTCTCTCTTCTCGCTCTCTCTCCCTCTCTCTCTCTCATCATCAAATCCTCTTATTTCACTTGTTCTGCCGATGTTCAGCCATTCCACACAAGCAGTGTTCATTTTACTGCTTTGAGCGTTTTAAGACATGTGCATTTCTGCCAGTTGATGTCAGTTTGATTCACTGGACGTCTCTGATCTCTGCAGGACATTGGCTAGAGGTGGAATGATGGAGAGATGTCCCTTCTGTAGTAGGTGCCTTCTCTGGTTGATGATTTCTTCTCTTTCTGTCTGTCTTTCTTTCTTTCTCTGTCTGTATTTGTCTCTGTCTCTTTCTGTCTCTTTGTCTATTCATTGCCTTTTTTCTTTCTTTCATTCATTCATTCTTTCTTTCTTTCTGTCTGTCTTTCTTTTTTTCTGTCTTTCTTTTTTCTTTCTTTTTTCTGTCTTTCTTTTTTCTTTCTTTCTTTTTTCTTTTCTTTCTTTTTTCTTTTTTTCTTTCTTCTTTTTGTCTGTCTGTCTATCTCCCTGTCTGTCTGTCTTTCTCTCTGTCTGTCTGTCTGCCTTTCTTCTCTCTGTCTGTCTGTCTGTCATTTCTTTCTTTTTTCTCTCTCTATCTCTGCGCATCTGCTTCCCATCTCTTTTTCTCTGTCTCTGTCTTTATCTATCTAGGTATGTCGTTGTCTCTCTGTGTCTGGCTCTGTCTGTCTGTGTGTATGTCTCTGTCTTTCTCTGTCTCCGCCTTGTCTGTCTATCTGTCTGTCTTTGTCTGTCAACCTGTCTGACTGTATGTCTCTGTCTCTCTTTGTATGTTTTTATCTGTCTGTCTGTCTGTCTGTCTCATTTTCCCTCTCTGTCTCTGTCTGGCTGTCCGTCTATCTGCCTGCATGTATATCCCTCTGTATGTCTCTCTCTCTATCTCTCTCTCTCTCTCTCTCTCTCTCTCGCTCCCTCTCCCCCTCCTCTCTCTCTCTCTCCACCTCCCCATCCCTTTCCCCTCTCAATCATTATATTTCCTGACGGACACCCAGTCTCATTCGATCGGTCTGTCTGTCTGCCTCTCTGTCCCTCTATCGACCTAACTGTCACACGCTTTACCCCAAACACTTTTTTGTATACCCCCCCCCCAAAAAAAAAAAAACCCACCAAAAAACACACACACACATGATTGGCATCATTTTCTCTGCTTCATGGCAAAGCGTTTTGTAGAATGGCAGTTTGTCGGGTGATTTCTTATGTTGTTATAGGTGAAGCGTTTAATTCTGATCACCTTGGTGAAACGATTAATGTGTGTACAGAAAATCGTTACTGTATGATTTTTTTAATCTGCTGTTATTGTTCTCAAACTTTTACAGACAATAGCTGCTGTCTGTGCATTCGATGGAGTTTTGTGTGTCTGTGTGCTTGTATTGTCTGTCTGTCTGTCTGTCTGTCTGTTTATCTGTTCGTCTGTTTGTCTATGTGTTTGTCTGTATGTATGTATGTCTTTGTCCCTGTCTGTCTCTCTGTCTGTCTATTTTATGTATGTATGCATCATGTATGTATGTGTATGTATGTGTATGTATGTATTGTATGTTGTATGTATATTGTGTATGTATCTCTCCTGTCTGTATGTCTGCCTCTGTCTGTCTGTCTAGCTGTCTCTCTCCCTCTCTCTCCCTCTCTCTCTCTCTCTCTCTCTCTCTCTCTCTCTCCTTCTTCTCATCTCTCTCTCTCTCATCATCTCTCTCTCTCTCTCTCTCCCTCTCCTGTCTGCCCCCCCCCCCCCCTCTCTCTGCTTTCGTTACACTTTCAACTAATGGTAATCGAGTTGTTAATTATCAATATCTCTCTTCTCTCCTCTTACGCATTGTCTTAGAATGCTTTCCCCCCGAAAGCACACATATAATTATGGCCAGTATAATTACCTTGGCTTTACGTATTCGCCATACGATTGCGTGTTGATCACACAGGTCCACATTTTCTTTTAACAGGGATAGACTTAGGGGACGGGATAGCTCAGTGGTCGGAGCACTCGCTTTCCCCCAGCCAAGTTAAGCAGCGTCGAGCGTGGTTACCAGTTGGATGGGTGACCGTTTGCGCGCCTTGGCTTCAGTACAGTTCCCCCAGTTCACCCAGCTGTAAATGGGTACCTGCCCTCTTAAGGGTCAGGGAAGGTAAAGCAGCGAGGGAGAGGAGATGGGCGCCGCCCTCAATATGCTGGCCCTAGAGAAGTGAGGTCTCTGACGCCTCGCTCCCCTACGACCTTATAGGTTATGGGACTCCTTTACCCTTTACCTTTATAGTCTTCAGTGTTTGTTTATTAGAAGGTGAAAAGTTGAAACTGTTATGTGCGTTTCTGGCAAGCCTTTTAGTAGAAAGTTTAACCCTGGTTGTTATGATTATGTGATAAGTGGGAAGAATGTGTGTTAAATTTAAACTCAATGTTCTTATTAAAATTTCGATGATAATAAATAAACACTTTTTAACATGTATTCTATTTTATTCTTTTAAATCAGTGATAATGGAATAAACACTTATGTGCTTTTTTAACATCCAGTCCCCGTGTGTATGCGGTTTTGTAAATGTTGTCATCTGTTCCCGCCGGCACACAAAGATCTACTCTTACAAAAAGCGGAACAGGATTTAACGTGTGAGCAAGATGTTCTGTGTGTATGCGCGCGCGCGTGCGAGCGCGTTTGTGTGTGTATGTGTGTGTGTGGTGTGTGTGTGTGTGTGTGTGTGTGTGTGTTGTGTGTGTGTGTGTGTGTGTGTGTGTGCATTGTGTTGTGTGTGCGTGCATGTACATCTGTGTATGGTGGTTAGGGAGCGAGGTGGCTTGCGTGTTGTTTTTTTCTCTTAACTT
>CM054152.1:55541230-55546230 GCA_028751875.1 Rapana venosa | reverse complement strand
CATCTCTGTCTTCTTTGTAATAAACTTTTTTGGGGTAAGAGTACCTACCCATTCTCATTCGTAGCCTCTTTAGCGGCAACAACAATAGTAATGTTTATAGCACACAGCACAAGACCCTCTGAGGTAACTTATCCCAGCTGATGTTTTCCAATGTCACAAGCATTACCAGTGTAGGAAATCAGTTCCTACATAGAGATGCCATCTTCAGGTAAGAACGCCTCAGGTGTACCGTTCAGCTTTACATCATAAATTAGCCTTTAGGAGGAGAAGTTGGTGAGAAAGGTGGAAAGAAGGGGAGTGGGGGTGTGGTAATGATGAGGGGGGAGGTGTTGTGGGGAAGGAGGTAAATATTGTTATTGTACTGTGATTCTGTTACTGCAGCTGTCGTATTAAGTTTGCTTGTTTGAGGTTTGTTTTTTTGGATTTGATTGTTTCTATATGTTCTTTCTTTCTTTCCCCTCCTCTCTCTCTCTCTCTCTCTCTCTCTCTCTCTCTCTCTCTCTCTCTTTCTTTCTTTCTTTTCCTTATTTCTTTCTTTCTTTCTGTCTTTCCTTCTTTTTAAATGCTGTTATCTATTCCTTCTTTCATTTCTTTATTCCTTCATTTGCTCCTTCCTTTTTCCTTTTTCTTTTTCTTTCTTTCCTTCTGTGTTCCTTTCTTTGTTCCTTCCTTCTTTCCTTTCTTCCTTTCTTTCTTTCTTTCTTCCATCACACACGTAAAACACACACACACACTTGTTAAGGGAGTAATACCAATTCTCATTCTTAGCCTCCTTAGCAGCAACAACAACAATGTGTATAGCACACAGCACAAGACCCTCTGAGGTAACTTATCTCAGCTGATGTCTTACAGTGTCATCAACAATACATGTATGTGAAACCAGTTCCTACATAAAGAGGCCATCTTCAGGTAAGAACCCCTCAGGAGTACTTTTCAGCTTGAAATCATAAATTAGCCTTAGTAGGAGAAGGTGTTAAGAAAGGGGGTGGGGTGAGGTGGTTATGGTGGAGAAGGGGGCTGTTGTGGAAGATGAGGGGGATTGTATTGTTGTACTGTGATTTTTTTTATTGTGGTTGTCAGATTAAATTTGTTTAATTTTTAGTTGTTTACATTCTTTCTGGTTTTTTTCTTCCTTGCTTCCTTTCTTTCTTTCTTTCATCACACAACACACACACACACACACACACACACACACACACACACACCCACACACACACACAATTGCTAAGGGAATAGTACAAATTCTCATTCTTAGCGTCCTTAGCGGTAACAACAACGATGTTTATAGTACACAACACAAGGCCCTCTGAGGTAACTTATCTCAGCTGATGTCTTACAGAGTCATCAACATTACACATGTGTAAAACCAGCTCCTACATAAGGAGGCCATCTTCAGGTAAGAGCCCCTAAGGGGATTTTCTTTCAGCTTTCCATCATAAATTAGCCTTTAGGAGGAGAAGGTGGTGAGAAAAGTGGGCGGAAGGGGGTAGGGTGTTGGGTGGTGATGGTAAGGGGAGGGTGTGTGTGTGTGTGTGTGTGTGTGTTGTAGGGGGGGGGGGGTGTGAGATAAATAGTGTTGTTGTACTCTGAGTCTGTTATTGTGGCTGTCAGCTCTGCTTTGTTTTGTTTCGGATTTTTTCTTTGCTTTTTGTTTGTTTGCTTGTATTTTTTTCTTTCTTTCTTTTGTCTTTCTTCTGCCTTTCTCTCTTTTTTTTCTTTCTTTCTTTTGTTGTTTCTTTCTTTGTTTCCTTGTTTCTTTCTTTCTTTCACTTTTACACATCTATTCTATTGCTTTGTAAGGATGCTATCTTTTCTTTGCCTGTTACGTAGGGACATTATTCTGTTCTTTTCTTCTTAATACAGGGAAGATTACCTGATACTGATTATTTGTATCAGGATTATTGCAGTGTTTTAGTGAGTACGGTGGAGTTTATTTCTTGATGGATGTTTTGTTTGTGTGTTTTGGTTGGTTGGTTTTCTGGGGGGTTTCATTGATTTTTTTCTTTTAATGTTTCTTTGCCACAGTTCTGAGGTTTAATATTCATAAGGTCTTGCATAACTGTAACACCCGTTTTACCCATTATTAATGTAATGGCACTCAGCTGTAGTGGTTGCCTTTGAGCCCTAAATCATAAACAGACACCTGAAAGGAATTTGCAACAAAGTGGTAGAGTGTTGGTGGTAGTACAAGGGCGAATAACTTGTTGCACCTATGATTATGATTTGTGCCTGTGATTGTGTATGTTGTGTTGCTGATTTTTAAAATCTGTCTATCTTTCCTCTTGTGCTCTTTTTCATCTGTTTATTCAACATTTATGTATGTGTTTTCCGTCTTTTCATTTTTTTTTTCTCTTCCGTTTCTTCTGTTTTGCTCTTTCTCTCATTGTTTTTTTTGTTTCATTACTTTCCTCTTTCTTTCTTTGTAAGTATTTTGTGTTCTTTGTTTTCTTCATCTTTTTTCTTTCTGAGTGGTTTTCTTTTGTTTACTTATTTCCTTTCTTTCTTTACTTTCTTTCTTTCTCTCTCAATCGGTTTCTCTCCTTTTATCCGTCTCTCTCATTATGTTTTTCTGTCTGGCCTGTCTGTCTGTCTGTCTTCTGTCTGTTTTCTTCTGTCTGTCTGTCTGTCTGTCTTTTTCTTATTCTCTCTCTCCTCTCTTCTCTCTCTTCAATGAATGGTGCATTCTGTTAAATTATGCAAGTTCTTTATAATCAGATCACCGTTTTCTTGTTGCAATATCGATCCAGTGGTTTTTTAAACTTCTTTGAAAATGGCACGAACGTTCTTTACAGTGTGTTTTTATGTGATGTATCTTGTTTTTCTCAGTTTCCATCATTCTTCTTTCTTTGTATTTGTCCCGGTTTTAAAAACATCATTTGGTCTTGTATTTTCTCTTTGCTCTCGTTATTTTTCTTATGATGGTCTGTTGTTTGTTTTTGTTACTGTTTGTTTCTTAATTTATGTTGTTTATATCCTCTTTTTCTTTTCTTGTTACATTAAAACTGTTTTTATATGCGTGCGTTTGCCTGCCTGCCTACCTGACTACTGTTTGCATGATCATCTCTCTCTTTGTCTCTCTGTTCTGTCTGTCTCTGTCTGTCTGTCTGTCTTAGTCTTCTGTCTCTCTCTCTCTCTCTCTCTCTCTCTCTCTCTCTATATATATATATATAATATATATATATATATATATATATATATATGTGTTGCTTATGTGTGTGTAGAGAGAGAGAAAGACAAACAGATAGACGGACATATAGAGCCAGCCAACAGACAGACCAGATAAAAGGCAGTCTGAAAAGACAAGCAGACAGACAACCAGCAGCCAGCCCGGCCACCTAGCAGCCAGCTAGCAAACCAGCCAGCCAGCCAGCCACCAACCAGGGCAGCCTGACAGCCAGCCAGACAGAAAAAAAATACCTACAGTCACATAAATAGACAGTAACTAGAAGAGGTAAACTTCGGCCAGAGAGAAATAATCTCAAAGACAGAAATAGACGTAAGGAGTGAGAAACAAGGTTAGGATTACAGTTGAAGATTGCTGGATAATCAGTTCGGAATTGTCTTTTATGACAACGACATACAAACAGACGGGACATACAGACAACAGCAGCGTACTGTTGATATTCCTTTTTAGTAGAATTGTGTTTCCTTGGTTGCTACTGAATTACATTAGTTTTATTAGTCGTTCAATTATTCTTTGTTTGGAACGTACATTTAAAAACACAAGAGTCTATTTTTCCAATGTTATTGTGGGACAATAAGCTAATCTCCTTTTTTCTTGTCTGCACATATTCAGAAATGAATTGTCCCGCCCCTAAAAACGAATCGTCTAATCCCTAAAAATAATTAGTTCCATCTAAAAAAAAGATTGTCCTCACCCCTAAAATTGACTGTTCCCCCCACCCCCTAAAATGATTTTTCCCACCTCTAAAATGAATATTTCCACCCGTAAAATGGACAAAACATGAATAATTTCACCCCTCAAAATGAATGTCTCCATCCCCCAAAATGAATGTCTCCATCCCCCAAAATGAATATGGCCATTCCATCCCTTAAAATAAATATTTCCACTCCACCCCTAAAATCGAATGCTCCCAACTCCCAAAACGAATGCCTCAACCCCTAAAAACGAATGGCTCCACCCTTAAAGGGGATGTTTCCACCCCTTAAATGAATATTTCCACCCCTAAAATGAATATTTCCACCCATCCCTAAAAATGAATATTTTCACCCCACCCCTAAAATCGAATGCTCCCACCCCTAGAAATGAATGGCTCTACCCCTAGAATGAATGGCTTCACCCCTAAAGTGGATGTTCCCACCCCTAAAATAAATTTTGGCAACCCTGAACCAAGATACACTTCGTGCAATGATTAGCTTTGCCAATATTCAGATTTGTTGATTCGTAACAATACTTCTTTATCCTCTTTAATATTGTTAATATATTTTCGTTCCTACACTACAGCTCCAAGGTTCACCAATGGTAAGATTTCGCGTATGCAACCATTTTTTTGCCCACCATGAAGGTAGCTACATTCTGACTTCGGGGTGTCTATTTTTTTAACGTCTCTATTGTTGTTGTCGTCCCTTGAGTTGTTGACGTAGCTGTTTTGTGTTGGTTTTGTTTTATTGTTGTTGTTTTGTTGTTGTTGTTGTTGTTGATGATGGTGCTGGTGGTGTGGTAGTGAGTTGTGGTTTTGATAGGGGTGGTGGTGGCGGTGGCGGTGGTGTGGGTGAGTTGTGGTTTTGATATTAATGGTGGTGGTGGTGGTAGTGAGCTACGGTTTTGATATTAGTGGTGGTGGTTGTGGTAGCTGTGGTGGTGGTGGTAGTGAGTTGTGGTTTTGATAGGGGTAGTGATGGCGGTGGTGGTGGTGGTGGTGGTAGTGAGCTGTGGTTTTGATATTAGTGGTGGTGGTGGTAGTAGTGGTGGTGGTAGTGAGTTGTGGTTTTGATAGTGGTGGTGGTGGTGGTGGTGGTGTGGGTGAATTGTGGTTTTG
>CM054152.1:55523730-55536230 GCA_028751875.1 Rapana venosa | reverse complement strand
ACGCAACTTCGTCGTTATTTGCTAACGCGTACTGTACACATGCTGCTTATGAGCTTATAGCATAGACATATTTCTATCAGAACAAATAGCGAGGAACTAACATCAAGCAAAGCTTCTGCATCTTCTAACCTCCCACACAACTACAGCCTTCACTAACACAACCTCAGGACAGGAACCCCAGACGACGCAATTGATTTTGCATTGAATCAACAATTATGATGCCTATATCAAAACAGAAGCGGCGGACAAAAAAATAACACAGATGATGTGTGTTTAGGCATCTGCATATTGTCAACCGAGTACGCCAAGAAAAACCGAACGTTAGGTCCGGAATCGGTTAACATCCAAGTTTGGAGGCTTGTTCGTGTATGAGAAAGAGAAGACAGCGTGTTGTATATAAGTAAGGAAGAAGAGGAAGACATGTAGGTGATGCTAACGCTATTTGCAGTGCTGTTTTCCTAAAATATATATCAATGCTTTGGATTATATGCAAACATGCGCGCAGACAGACATACAGATAGACAGACTTAATAAACACATACACACACAAATAAACACATACATACACGTTACACACATACAGAATTACAGACACGCGCGCGCGTGCGCGCGCACGCACGCACGCACACACACACACACACACGCGCGGCGCGCGCGCGCGCACACACACACACGCACGGATGCTCTCTCTCTCTCTCTCTCTCTCTCTCTCTCTCTCTCTCTCTCTCTCTCTCTCTCTCTCTTTCTCTCTCTCCCTTTCTCTCTCGCACGCACACACACACACACACATGCATGCACACACACACACACACGCACGGATGCTCTCTCTTTTTCTCTCTCTCTCTTCTCTCTCTCCCTTTCTCTCTCGCACGCACGCACACACACATGTATGCACACACACACACACACACGCGCGCACACGTCCCTCCTCTCTTTCCCTCACACACACACACACACACACACACACACACACACTCACGCACACACACGCAACACACACACAAAACACACACACACACACACAAAGAGAAGAAAGCTCATGCAGGGGCACATTGACAAACCGACTGCTATTTACCCATACACAAACCTGCGTTTATATCTGGGACTTACCTGTCAATGATTTGTCCGTTTTGGAAGTATTTGAGTGTGGTTTGTGCAGCTGCCGTAGCTTTTACCACATTATCTGCACACAAACAAAGCAAAGCAAATAACTATTCCACATATAACAACAGCAATACTATGAAGGTAAAAAGGACACAAGTATCCTATATGATGTTTACTATAGATACACAAACACAAAACAAGTCATACATATTAGCATTTTGCTCATATCAAATTATGATAAGATAGATGGTAAAGCAATTGTGTGACATTCATATGCTTATTTGCATCCATTCCCCGTGGGCATTAGTTTTAAAAATCTTGAGACAGAAAAACAAACAGAAAGGCAGACAGATAGACCAATCAGATGACAGGCAGACAGACAGACAGGCAGACAGACAGTCAGAGTGGAGACAGGCAGACACTTAGACAGAGACAGATAGTCAGATGACAGACACACATAGCAGTCAGACAAACAGACGGACAGATAGCGGGAAAACACACACACACAACCACACACACACAACCACACACACACAACCCACACACACACACCCCACACACACACACACACACACACACACACACACACACACAACACACACACACACACAGGAAAAAAGACAATTAAAAAATATACAGCAGATATGCTAATCAATTATTTTTGCATTTCCAACAAAATACCTATAAAAACACAGGTTCATGCAATAGCAATGAAAAACAACTTATCAACTATCCTCTCAAAACTATCAGAAGAAAAACTATGACATGACGTTCTTCAGACTTTATAGTACTATTGGTTTGTGGAATTACTTTTTTGTTGTTGCAAACTTTAAGAAATTAAAGGAAGAATATGTTTCAGCAGTAAAAAAAATTGTACTAAACAATGCAAAAATCGTACACCTGCTTGGACAGTAAAGCCAATTAGCATCGGCGTTTTTGGCTTTGTTCTCTTTTCTTTTGGTTTACTTCAATTTCTAAAATGCCCAACTAATCTACAAAAGGGCTCATGACCTCTGTTCCGAAGAAACCATGCCAAGGTAAAAGGTGAAACATCCAAATGAGACGTTTGCAATTACAGGTAATTAGACCTTACGGTGACTTCCACTATATCTATTGTTTATAGACTTGTTTGTACAATTCTGTTTCCTCCAGGAAAACCAAATTGACCGGGTTAAGATGGTTGTAGATTCTTTGAACTGTTTATTGCTTTGATAAAGTAAGTGGCTTTGTTACCTATTTAACAAAAAAAGCACCCTGTCTGTCTCAGTTTTGGTCAGTGTGTGTGTGTGTGTGTGTGTGTGTGTGTGTGAGAGAGAGAGAGAGAGAGAGAGAGAGAGAGACAGACAGACGAAAAAACAATCAAACAGACAGACAGGCAAACAGACAGGCAAGCATGCAGGCAGGCAGGCAGGCAGACAAAGACATAGAGAGAGGCAGACAAAGATATATGGAGAGACATACATATAGACATATACAATGACGATACAGAGATAGCGAGAAAAGCAAAAGAGACAAATAGAGACAGAGATAGGATGCAGAGGGGTAGATAGACAGTGACAGGGGTATAGGGACAGAGCGACATAGGCAGAGAGAGAGCGAGAGGGGGAGAGACAGACAGACAGGCAGACAGAAAGAAAAATAGACAGACATACATGGACAGAGACAGATATACAGAGAGAGAGAAACAACGAGAGACAGAGAGACAAAGACACAGACAGACAGAGAAGAACAGTGATACAGTGACAGAGAGACAGAGACAGATAAAGACATGGATATAGAGACAGAGAGAAAGAGACAGACAGACATCGAGACAGAGAGACAGAAAAGCAAAACAATGTTCACACAGACACATAAAGAGACACGAATGTCCTAACCTTTTACACAATGCACCAAGTAAGTACTTGTTTGAAGAAGAAGAAAAAATTACCATTACTCTGAAAGAAAACAAAAGAGGAAAAAACCCAGAAAAACTGCTAACAAGAACCTTTGAAAAGGGCAAACGCATAATTATATGTCCTAAAGTTTAAACAAGGAAACAATGGACGACAATGAATTTCTACACTTTGAAAAAAAACGATCTTGTTTACTTCAAAAGTCCAATCAGCCATGCATTAGCACTGCATTAGCAAATTCACCACAAAAACAATGTCCATTTCTTAAAGTGCAGCTTAATTTAGTCGTCTTTAAAAGTAGCTGGATGGAATATGGTTTTCGAATCTTTGTCTGCATAACTCATATTGTTTTCTTGTTTTGTATTATGACTTAGAGGAGAACATTCAAGAAGAATGATGGGGTCAGTGTATGTGTCTGTTACTTTGTTTTCTATAACGTATGGATGTTACCTACTTAAACTATTTCTTTTGTTATTCATGTGTTAATTGTTTATTTACTTATTCATTTAAAGGATAATGGAATAAGTGCTTGTGTGCTTTTTTCTTTAGTTCCAGTTCTCATTTGTGTGTGAGTTTGTAAAAGTTGTCATCAGCTTGAAGTGACCTGCTCTTCTGGGAAGCTAATAAAAAGCAAGGAGAAATAAGTTACACACACACACACACAATTTATGACATACATAGATGTAGAGGAAGAGAGAAGCCTTTCAACCCAGTTACACTTCACAATTGAAATGCCATTAAGCTGCTGTTGTGAAACAGTTCTGTTACACATCCCCTCTCATTCCAACAAAGTGTGTTGCTTTTATTCTTTCATTATACTGCTCCCATGTGTGTCCAACCTTGCATTTTGAAAAGCTATTGTGTTGCAAGCATCGCCAGCTAATTAAACGAGTAATGGCTATCCCCACGAGGCAAAAGCTAAATGGCATAATCCTTTCCAATTCTTAAAGGAAACAGGTAAATGGGGACGGCTAAATACACAAAAGTCCCTACAGAATTGTGAGCCAAGGACTCTTGTTAGTTCCTAATTAAGTGTTGATTTCCCTGAGGAAGGACACCTTAAAAGCAGGGATGTTTGCTGCCTATTGTTGTTTCTGGGTTGTTATTTATTTGCTTTGCTTCTTTGTTTGTTTAGTTCTTGCTTTTTGTTTGTTTCAGGTTTTTTGTTCATTTTTAGTGTGTATTGATTTCCTTTCTTTAAACTTTTGTTCTCCTATATAATACGATTAAGAGAATGAACATAAAATAAATAAGTGTATGCTCTTTTTGTTTTGGTTTGTTTCGTTGGTTGACTGTTTTACATTGTTTGGTTGTTTGCTCTTTTTTTTTTGGTTTGTTTGACTGTTTTTGTTTCTTTTTTTCTATTTTTTTTCCTTTAAGATTGCATCCCTATTTTATAGTTAGTTTTTCGCCCCAAAACAACATGAAATGGCAAGGGATTAGAACTATAATGGAGACGTTTGTATGTGATAATGATAGTAACATTCACAGACACAACCAGCCTCAAGCTATTTTCCTACAAAGCAATGCTGCATTAAACATTGATCATTGCCATCAGAAAACAGCAAATTCTTCTACAAAGCAGTGGGGTCTGGTGCTTTGAGAGGATTTAATTCATGTCCCCGAAGTCGGAATGCGGCTATCTTAATAGTGCTACACAAAGTATCCTGTTGGTGAGCCTCAAAGTGCTATATGATTGCCAGAAAATATGCCTATGACTGTGTGTGTGTGTGTGTGTGTGTGTGTGTGTGTGTGTGTGTGTGTGTGTGTGTGTGTGTGTGTGTTTCTTGTATTTTTTTTTCAAAATGCGTGGACATATCTTTCTGGTTGTTTGGGTTCCATTCTTTAGTTTGTCCCAGTATTTGTCGAAGTATGGATTGTTCGCCCTGCTGTATATATATGATTCTATCTATCTGCATTAGTGTGTGTATGCGTGCATGCGTGCGTTCTTCAATTTAACGTCTGTTCACTCTTAGTGATGCGTGCACGTGATTATGCGCACAAGAATATTTGTGTATGTGTACGTATGCGTGCGTGCATGTGTACGTACTTGCACACATATGTTTGTGCGTGTGCGTGCATGAGCGTGTGTGTGTGCGTACGCGTGTGTGTGCGTCCGCGTCTTCGTGTGTGCATGTGTGCGTGTGTGTGTGTGTGTGTGTGTTAGGGATGGAAGGAACAAGACTTGACATCTGCACATGCATAAAACGGAACAAGGGATAATGCACTCCCATCCCAATCATATTTTGCATGTTAAAGATAATTATCCTAATACAGAATTCAAGTCTAGTGGGAGACGCTACCACGTTCGATATAATATGATGTCTCTGTCTGTTCATATGACCACCCCCCCTCATGTGATGTGATGTTTTGAATAACAAGCCATAGCATTGTTTGTAGCTCAAACACAATCTCACATAACAAACAATTCCCTAAAGGTTAAAACCCAAAAGTGACGTAACTCCATATCCTTTGATATAATTTTTAAATAGATAAATGCCAAGATTTTTTTTCTGAAGAATTTTACAATGGAATCTCTATATTTTTCTGCGAAATACCAAGTATTTAGTATCCCAAAGGTACAGGCAGAAGTGCAAAACTTTCTAAGGAATTGTTGCATTTTGTTCAGAAAGGATTTGTTGAGAAACTAGAAATAATGGAGCCATCAAATTGACAAAAGAGGTTAGAATGAACAAACATTAAAAGGTTTCTAGCCGTTGATTACCTAAAAGTGCCAGGGATATAATCTCATTGCACACATGCTTTCATGCTCGCAGACACGCATGCACGCACGTGTGCGTACGTGCACATACACACAAACACACACACTCACTCACTCACACACACACATGTGCACAACACACACACACACACACACACACACACACACACACACACACACACACATGTGCCTGGGGGCACTTGCAAACACACATGTTGGTGAGCGCATTCACGAGCGTGATAATACCAGATATAAGCTCTTCTTAGGGCTATAAGCTGTCAACTCATGCACTTTTGGAACTGTGACACCAGGTGTTTTAAAGATACTAAAATGGATATCCAAATAGCCAACACTTTCTCCCATACTTAGTGATTAATATACCTTATTCAGAGCGCAAATGGCCAATAGAAACTACATTTCTGAGTATGCATAACTTTTGAAAAATGGTATTTGTTTCTTTTATTCTATCCATCCAGACTTAATTTAAATGATTACATAAAGACAATACAACACCTTTTTGTCATATCCCTTTACACTGTTTACCTATACTATAGAAGTATATGGCAAAACAAACAAAGGAGAAAAAAAAAAAGTTTCAAGGGGAAAAGCATGCAAAGTGTTAACAATGTCATTGAAAGATAGTATTTTCAACAGTTTAAGTTTTACTTGAATCTGTGATAAATCATTCTTTAAAAGGATGAAAATGTTGTACGTGGTTACCTGCATTTCTGTTCCTCCACTTCTGTTTTCTGAAAATGTTCACAGTTTATGCAATACTGATTAATAGGTGACTTACACATCTGTCATAAAGTTAAAAACAGGAAACAATCAATACAACTGGTTGTAGAAATGCTCTGCCACATAATGCCATGCTGATTTTCAAAAGGTCCATCAACCAATCACAGAAAAACTGATGGCATAAACAAAATGTCAAAAGGTGAACTGGACATCTGCAATAGATATTTAGGTCAAATACCCGTAGTTTTGAGGAATACTGGCCTTATTAACTTATGTGTAGATTTTGATATCTGTTGGAGTTTTTCTTCGTTTAAAAAGAACAAGTCAGTGAACTCAATATACTCAATATTTGTGTCTGCTACCTTGTTTATTTCAACTCTGTCTTTCTGTCTTTCTGTCTCTGTCTCTGTCTCTCTCTCTCTGTCTATCTGTCTGTCTGTCTGTCTATCTTTCTATGTATCAATGTATGTATGTATCTATCTTTATATCTATGTATGTATGTATGTATGTATGTTTGCATCTATCTATCTATCTATCTATCTATCTATCTATCTATCTATCTCTATCTCTCTCTATCAATCTATCTATCTATCTATCCTTCTATCTGTCTACCTATATATCTATATGTCTAACTATCTATCTATCTGCCTAGTTATCACATTGAATGCTTTGATGACATATATCAACTTCTCCCTAAACTTAGTAAGTACCATAGGGTATTCAGAACCGAAATGTTGGATAGAAATTGTATTGCTGAGTAAACATGCCTTTTTTGCAAACATCTGTTTTTACTTATTGCACCCATTGACTCCATTTACATGATTACAGAACGACTCTCAAAAGAACAAATACAACATATGTTCATAATCTGTTACACTGTGTGACATATTCTATAGAAGTACTTTGCAAAACAAAAGAAGGGAGAGAGCGAAAAAAAGGAAAGCTTCTTGGAAAACATATGCCAAAAGTTAACATTTAGCACTGTCACTCAAAGGTAGTATTTTCGAAACGACATTTTTTATTGTATCTTTTATGAATTATTTTCAAAATGATGGAGAAGCTCTCAGTGGTTAACTGCACTTGGTTTTCCTCCACCATTGTTTTAAATGAAAAAGAATAGTTCACAAAGAATGATCACAAGATGTGCTCACCTGTGGTAAGGTTAAAAGCAGGAAACAGTCAATGCAAATTGTCCTAGAAATACTCTGCCACAAAATGCCATGCTGAGCTTCAAAAGGTTCACCAACCAATCACAGACAAGCTAATGGCAAACGTAAAGGTCATAAGTTTAACTGGACATGTGCAATAGCCTATTATGTCAAGTACCACTTGCTTTGAGCAATACTGGCCTTTATTGACGTGCATGTTGATTCGCATTTCTTTTAAAACGTTTTTTCGTCTAAAACAACAACGTCCATGACCTCTATGTACTCCATATTTGTGTTAACTTACCTTTTAATTTGTTTTTGTTCAAGCCTTTCTGTCTCTGACTCTGTCTCTGTCTTTCTATTTCTCTGTCTTTTTTTCTGTCCCTCACTGTGTTTCTCTGTCTCTGTCTGTCTGTCTTTCTGTCTGTGTGTCTGTCTGTCTTTCACCCTTTCTCTCTCTTCCTCTTTCTGTCTTTGTTTCTGTTTCTCTGTCGTCTCTGTTTGTCTGTCTGTCTGTTTGTCTCTCCCTCTCTCTCTTGCTCTGTCTCTGCCTCTATGTCTTGTCCGCTCTCTCTCTCCCATTCCCTCATTCTGAATCTGCCTCTGTATCACTCTCTATCTGTCTGTCTCTGTCTGTCTGTCTGTCTCTCACTTCTTCTATCTTTCCATTTATCTGCTTCTGTCTGTCTGTCTGTCTGTCTTTTTATCTTTCTTTCTTTCTTTCTGTCTTTCTTTCTTTCTTCCTTCCTTCTGATTGTTTTGTCCTTCATATTTTCATAACCTTTCATTGTCTAGTATCTTAAGAGAAGTTTCCCTTCAAATTCACCCCCACACAGCACTAACACAGCCTTGTGTGCACTTCCTGTGTTTGCTGACAAATGAATGGAACCCAAGTACACACACAAAGGTCACACAGAGAACCCACACTGAGCGTGCTACTTTTGAAGATCTGGGAATGGGGGCGGGGGTGGAGATACGTGTATTCCTTCTCCTACAACAACATAGCTTATTCCAAGACCACCAGCAGTTTGATATCAGTCTGTCCAAATCAGATATGTGATAGCTGTTCTCTGGATAAACTAAGCTGAAGGAAACGTTTGTGATATATTATGTAAGAAGCTACAAGAAAGAAAAAAAGAAACTCAGGCGATTTGGAGAGAGGGAGGGAGAGAGGGAGGGAGAGAGAAAGAGAGAGAAGTACCCGGCACAAAAATTATAAAACACAGGCAGACAAACACACAAACAAGTTATTTTATTCATGTTTATTTACAAAGTGTCGGAGGCACCGTGGTCGAGTGGTTTAGGCGGTCAACTCGTGATCCAGAGGTCGCGGGTTCAATCCCCGCTCGGCTCGGTGTTGTATCCTTGGGAAAGACACTTTAATCCTATTTTCCTCACTCCACCCAGGTGTACAAGTGGGTACCAGCTTTGCTGGGGAAGTATCTGGCGACAGACTAGCGTCCTGTCACAGGGGTAGTGAAAAACCATCAGTTCGCTTAACGCTACAGAAACCGGGATAAGCTCCGGCTCTATGGGCCTTCTGGCTCGAAAGAACATACTATTTACAAAGTGTACCAGCAAAGCAGTTTTCAGGAAAATGGAAAAAAACAGCCACGACCTATTCGCAAGGTTAAAAAGGAAGCCGTAATGGGCTCTTTTCTTGACTTGTTTCTTTCTTGCATATTCATTTTCGTCTCCTAAGCTTTTGTTTCATTTGTCTTTAATTGCTTGCCTAAAGCTCTGAAGCTCACTGATGATGTGAGATTGTAATTATGTTTCACACCCTAAAGACAATCAATCATTTTCCAACTTTGAGGATGATTTTTAAACATGATACCAGCATGTATATATTAAAAGAAACATTTATTTATGTCTTTATATCCTCATGGTGCCCAATGGCCTATTCCTTCAGAGGCAGAACAGGTTTGGACATGTGTGTGCAAGATTTCAGGTGTGCGTTTGAATACGGGAATTAGGTTTACAGTCTCATTTAAGGGACTTTACAGGGACTAGAGTATTTACAAAGGTAAAGGTGTTCCCATAACCTATAAGGTTGTAGGGGATTGAGGGGTCAGAGACCTCTCTTCTCTAGGGGCCAGCATATTGAGGACGGCGTCCATCTCCTCTCCCTCGCTGTTTTACCTCCTCTTTAAGGTCAGGTACCCATTTACAGCTGGGTGAACTGGGGGACTGTACTGAAGCCAAGGCGCACAAACAGTCAGCCATCCAACTTGTAACCATGCCCAATACTGCTTTACCTTGGCTGGGGAAAAGTGAGTGCTCTGACCAGACATCTATCCCGTCTGTAAATACTAATCTTAATTCCAGTGGAAAGCAAGAATCCTACTGGTGGCTTGAACCCAGGCCATCATATCACAAGCCCAAAGCTCTAACCACCAGACTATCCTGCCCTCCTACTCTTCCTTAGGCCACTTCTGGGCAGAATAAGTGTTAACACATATGCAAGATAGTATGTGTGCATTTTCAAATGAGACCTCGGTGTACTGTCCCATTTAAAGGACTTAACAGGGACTAAAATCAGTACTGATATTAACTCCAGGGAAACAATGAACTACACTGAACAGGTGTCTCATTGGTGGCTCGAATTCAGGCCAACAGATCACGTGCTCAACGCTCTAACCACCAGGCTATCCTGCCCTCCATTCCTCCCTTCTGTTACTTTCTAATATGTTTGCCATATCTGTGTCCATACATGTTTCCATCATCTCACTCAATATAATTCCATTCCAAACCTGCCTCTGCAAAGCACTAAGACAACCCAGTTTCTTGTTTCTGTATTATTTATTAATTATAGAACAGAAATCAGGTGCACAAAAGTCAAAGGAAAAAACAGCCGATACTGAGTACGTTTCTTTGAATAAGATGGCAGTAGACAAGTATCCCTTCTGCTTCATACGTCTTTGATCTGTGGACCACCCACATACAGATACCCATCTGCTGGGGCCAGACATGCAGATTGTTGTCACCTGCATAAACTTGGGCCTGCAATAATACTGTCAGATGGCAAGTGGGTGCGTGAGTTCAGCTGTAAGAAAGGAAGATAAACTATGAGTGGTGTGGGAAGAGAGAATGAATGAATTGTAGTTATGTTTCAAGGGTTACAGGTACGTATTTACATTGTTTTTTATCAGGCCATTGCGCTGACTAGTAACTATGAAAAAACCCCAACATAACCTAAACAGAAGCAAAGCCAAAAAAGACCAACAACAGAGAGAGAATGATTTATCTTTATGTTTCAAGGGTTTATATATATATATATATATATATATATATATATATATATATATATATATATATATATATATATATATATATATATATATATATATATATATATATAAAGAATTCACATACTTTATCATCTGAGGCTAGACCTGGTTAAGGACTATGAATGAATGATTGAATGATCTTTATTTCACAAAGGTTGCAGATCAATATGTACATACTATTTTGGGGGGTATGTTTTCATCGTCCCTTGCCCTGATTAAAGCGTATAAATGAGTGAATGAGTGACTGATCTTCATTTTACAAGGATTACAGATAGGTATTGACATGCTGTTTTTTGTTGGTTTAAAAAAACCCTGCCCTCTACCTGATTAAAGCCTATAAATGGATGGCTGATCCTCATTTCCAAGGATTATGGATCAGCATTTGTATACTGTTTTTTTTTTTCCAGCTCTTTCCCTGGTTAAAGAGTATGAATGGGCGACTTGTCTTAATTTTGTATTGATTACAGATCGTAATTTGCATACTGTCGTTTCATCTATGGGCCCTTGCCCTGATTAGGGACTAGAAAAAACCCTATGGGTTAGAGAAAAGAAACAAATGCATAATTGTTTAATAAAAATTATATTTGACTTACTCGAATATCAACGTTAACATACTTAATCATTATTGATAGCAATTGAGAAACTAGACAAAGTAAAACATGAAGGAGATAGTGGAGAGAGAACTCAAACACGAAATCGAATGTTTTGTTGATGGTAATTGGACTCATGGGGGAAAAAGTGAAACAAACATGAATAAAATAATGAATTAATAAACAAGACACTGTCAATTAGCACTGTAATTAACCACTCAAACCGTCATTCAATTGTTGATAAATCAAGAAATCAATAAAATACCACACAAGAGAGAGATAGAGAGAGAGAGATACTTACATACATACAGACAGACACACATACAAACGACAACGGACGGACAGACAGACAGACAGACAGACAGACAGAGAGTAATATAAATGTATACAATTGTAATAATAATAAGAACCCGTATGCTTTCACAGCATGTGCCAAGAAAACACTTATAAAATTCTTCTCTACCCCAAAAAACTCAAAACAAAACAAAATAAGAAACAAATAAACACACACCAAAAAGAGCAAAACCAAAATAAGAAAAAACAAAACAAAAACAGAGGATTAGAGCTTTTACATCATAATGAAACAAAGCAGTATTATAATGAAACAACAGCAGTAAAAAGAAAGGTTATAATTTATTCATACATCGAGAACAGGAAACAGCCAGGCAAAAACGATTGTTTGTTTTTTTAAATTATCGCTGAAGTTTTTTATTCTGGCATTAATTCGGTTTATTTTTACTAATAATATTTATCTTAACGTCATGTCGATATTCAAAATTGCCATCAAATCATGATCAGACAAATTAATGACCCCCTCCCCACAATAAAACACAAACAAAACAAAAACCCGCAAATATAAAAGATGAAAGAAGTAGTTTGCTTTGCAGGTTTTTATTATCGCTGATAACGTGCAAATCAATATATTATACAACGTTTGTTTACATATTTTGTTGTAGATTTCTGTTGTGATTCTTCTTCTTCTTCTTCTTCTTCTTCTTCTTCTTCTTCTTCTTTTT
>CM054152.1:55513730-55516230 GCA_028751875.1 Rapana venosa | reverse complement strand
TATTAGTGTTGTGTGTGTGTGTAATTGTTAGAGAGAGAAACACAGGGACCAAGAGAGCGAGAGACAGAGAGACAGAAACAAAGGGACAAAGAGACACAGAGACAGATGAACAGAGAAACAAAGATACAAACAGATAAACAGACACACAGGCAGACACGGACACACATGTGTAAACTAAACAAGACAATAATTATGTATTCAACGGACATGATAGATCATGTGCATACACTCCTGTTAATCTAACCCTGAAAGTGAAAAAGAAACACACAAAAATAAATCAATGCTAGCGAAATAAAGAAGATACAAAGCAGACATGAAATTACTAAAAGTTAACCCCTCCCCCCACCCCACTCATTAGAAATCAAAGCAACTAAAAGTAGCTAAAAAAACGAGAAACAAAAACGTCATGTAAACTATATATCCACAACTCTTATCAGAACACATGGTAAAGCAAACCAGTGTATGAGTGTGTGTGATTGTGTGTGTCCGTGCGTGCGTGCGCGCGTGTGTGTGTGTGTGCGTGTGTGTGTGTGTTGGTAGGGGAGGGATGTTTTGGGAAAGGCAGAGGATAATAAACTCCTGCTGATTTTGACATTTGCCTAAAGCAGATGTCCTGAGAGGTGTGTTTGCACACACCGTATCCTAGTACTGCTGCCAGAGATGCTAGTTTTCAGAGCTGACAGAGAGATAGCGATATCTGAGGAGATGAAAGTAAGGAGAGAGAGAGAGAGAGAGAGAGAAGAGAGAGAGAGAGAGAGAGGAGAGAGAGAGAGAGAGAGAGAGAGAGAGAGGAGAGAGAATGCGTTTGGAAGAGGAAATGCAGTGAGTGTGTGGGTAGGGGGGCGTGTGAGAGGAACAGAGAGAGATTTATTGATTGATTGATTGATTTTATTATTTTATATCGAGGATAATGGAATAAGCACTTATGTGCTTTTTTACATCCAGTCCCCGTGTTTATGCGGTTTTGTAATTTGTCATCTGTTCCCACCAGCACACAATGGCCTACTCTTACGAAAAGTGGAACAGGATTTTAACGTGTGCGCAAGATGTTCTGCGTGCGTTCGCACACGGGGCCTTGGTTTATAGTCTCATCGAAGGACGTTTGGGGAGAGTGGAGTCTGCACTGATGTTAACTCTAGGGAAAAATATCCCTATGAACGCGAATCAAACCCCGGTTGTCAATTGCGAGCGCAATGTTCTAACCACTAGGCTATCCTGTTCCCAGCGAGAGAGAGAGAGAGAGAGAGAGAGAGAGAGAGAGAGAGAGAGAGAGAGAGAGAGACAGAGACAGAGACAGAGAGAGAGAGATAAAGAGAGAGATAAAGAGAGAGAGAGAAATAGAAAAGCACGATTAAACATGATCTGCGTTTTGGAATAGTATGTCATTATGCGCCAGTGAAAAAAAGAATCATACTCTATAAATCCGAAAGCACATGGGGACTGCATGTAAAACAATACACATGCATGCTTATTCCATTATCTTCAAATGAAGAACAAGACGTTCCCCGTGGACATGGCAAGGGGCTTGTCAGTAAGCTATGGGAATTCTATGCTAGGAATTTCTTATGTTCCATCCCTCCCTCTTTGCTTACCGTCTTCTTCCTGTTCTTCTTATCACCTCTTCCTTATCTATTCTCTGGGTCTTTGTTCCCCTTCTCTGCATGTTTTCAGATATAAAAACAACAAAAAACGACTTGAACATAACAAATCTCTCGCCTCGCTAAAGGTGGATGCGCTGGGCCTGACTTGTCAGTGTCTTAACGGCAACGCAACAGATTTTCGCTTATAGGGAGGACAGCGATAGTTACTGTCTAAGTCTTCAAAGAAGAAGAACAATGCGAAGAAGAAAAAGAATGCAAAGAAGAAAGAGAAGACGAAGAAGACCAACAACAAGAAAAAGAGCAAGGAGGACTAGATCAAAGTGACGGAAAAGTCCTTGGGATGAGACTATTAACCGAGGTCCCGTGTGCGAACGCATGCAGAACATCTTGCGCATACGTTAAATCCTGTTCCGCTTTTCGAAAGAGTAGGCCATTATGTGCCGGTGGGAACAGATGACAAAATTTACGAAACCGCATACACAAGGGGACTGGATGTACAAAAAAAAGCACATGAGTACTTATTCCATTATCCTCGATTAAAAAAAAAATTCATCTGAGCGCTTTGATTTGTTGCTTTACAAGATTCAGCGCTATATAAGTTCCATACATTTACATTATTATTATTATCATTCTTCTTCTTCTTCTTCTTCTTCTTCTTCTTCTTCTTCTTCTTCTTATTATTATTATCAAGAAGAACAGGTTCAAGAAGAACAAGAACAAGAACTTGAAGACAACTTATACAAAAACTGTTGTTTTTGACAAGGGCATCAATCACACAATAACATCCCCGAGCAGAGAAACTTTAGTGACATTTATACAAGGCTGGCACAAATAAGGAAGAAAAGACTAGGGTTTCATCATATGCACATGCTACCTAGTAACTTTGTACTGCGAATTGC
>CM054152.1:55503730-55511230 GCA_028751875.1 Rapana venosa | reverse complement strand
TATATATATATATTTATATTTATAGATAGATAGATAGACAGACAGACAGACAGACAGACAGACAGACAGACAGACAGACAGACATACAGACATACAGACAGACAGACAGACAGACAGACAGACAGACAGACAGATAGATAGATAGATAGATAGATAGATAGATAGATAGATAGATAGATAGAGTCAAAACTAATTTTTCCAGACAAAAAGTCTATTTGGGTGCATGAAAACGCTTCCACAAAGCCACTTAAATCATCATAAGCTATCGAGCTTTTGATCATCTTACCAAAGTATGATCATCTTCCAAACTGAAAACTACACCAGCAACTCACAGAGAGAGGCATTATGTACCACAAGTTAACCACAGGCATATATCAAAACCCTAATCTAAACAAATAAAAACAGTTTAAATAATATAAGAGTGTAATGTTTTTAATATTGTTCATGTGTAGCAACAATAAACTATCAGAAAGACATTTCTGACTAAGCGCACACTAGTGGAATGAGTGAAGGTAATCAAACATGTATGCATGTTGCAATGTGTCTACTTTGAAGTAATCTATGTAACATATAACAAATCTGAAGACGTTTTTTGAAGTGGGCTGCTGAGATCTGTTTTAAACTAGCATGAAACATCTTTCTTATCATTCGTCTCCCTCTCCATTTCCTCTATAATCCAGAGACAGTCACATTAGTTCTAAAAAGGTACCATTACCAGTTTAACTGTGGAAGAAGCATTAGTTTTTGTTTGCCTCAGCTTGCAGTATAATTTTCACTTTGTCATTTTGACTCCTTGTATTTTCTAAAACAATGTTCTACATTATTGTGTACCTGCATTCAAATCCACAGTTACTCATGCTGCTTCTTCACCTCAACATATTCCATAATCATTGGCACAATGCCTTAGCTATGAATTTGACTCCCACCTCAAAACGCTGAGTTGTATGTATAGACAGGCCCCCCAAAATACACATAAACACTTAGCATGTTCAACCAAAGGTAGATTACTCATGCTTCTTGCTGAAATAGTCTTTTTGATTAGGTTACTTTACTTTAACTGTCAGTTGCTTTGTGTGTATGCCTTTCGACTTTTTCTTACACCCCATTGAGTTGAAGATTTTCAGTGACAGAATCGGTAACAAAGAAGAAGTACATGCTAGCCTACTGTCCTGCCAATGAGGGACAAGCTCTTTGTATCTCTGGAGGGCATTCAGCACATGGCAGCATTTGTCAGGGCCTCAAGAGTTGAAGAAGTAGAAGCATGCCACTTATAATATCTCCTGTCCATACATTAAAGTATCCTTGTGTCTAGATATGTAAAAGAAGAAGATTGTTGTCTTATGCGTGCTGTTCGTATGCCAAAATATATATAAGCAGTGTACATGGCCAGCTACTGACATAACAGCTTCGAACATGTCAAAGTTGCTTTTACGATGGTTGTCTATGCTGTCTTCTCTGCAGGGAAAAACACATTGACAAGTGTCTTGGGGCGCTACAGTCTACAGAAGTGTTGGCAAAATAAACAGTCTGATATATAAGATCTACAAATGTGAATCCTTTTTCTTCTCTTTAATATTAGCTTTTTGTTTCTTCTTTATGTTGTTGTTGTTGTTCTTCTTCTTCTTCTTCTTCTTTGTTGTCATTGTCATCATCCTTGTCATTGTTGAAGGCTCCAAGTGAACTGTGTTATGAAATTAGATAAAGACTGGATAAATAGATATGTAGATAGATATATATAGATTCATAGATAGATAGATAGATAGACAGGTAGATAGATAGATGTACAGATAGATAGATAGATATATAGATATATATAGATAGATAGATAGATAGATAGATAGATAGATAGATAGATAGATAGATAGATAGATAGACAGACAGAAAAACAGACAGACTGATAAATAGATAGATAGATAGATAGATAGATAGATAGATAGATAGACAGAGAGATAAATAAACAGATAAAAGGGTAGATAAATACCTAGATAGATACATATAGAGGTGCATAAATAGATAGATAGATAGATAGATAGATAGATAGAATAGATAGATAGATAGATAGATAGATAGATAGATAGATAGATAGATAGATAGATAGATTAATACGTATCTCTGTGTTTTCATAGGGCCGTTCATGTATGTGCGTGTGCGCGCCTGCGTTTGTGTATCTGTGTGTGAGGCCTTCTGTTTATCTATGTGTTCATGTATGCACACATGCCTGTATTTACAAACTTGAGTACGTACTACATGCCTGCGCTTTTGCATGTGCACGTTTGAGTGTCTTTGTGTCTGTGTGTTTGTCTCCATGTCTTCTCGACTCCATGACGCCTACCTGTCTGTTTGTCTGTCTGTCTGTCACTGTTTGTCTGTCTGTCTGTCAATGCATGCATGTTCATACCCAACCGCTGACTGCATAGCCCAACACTTACGTGCATACATGCATTTGCAAGTCCACGTTCTATCCATCAATCTTCATGCGCATGGCAGACAGAGCACACAGGCAGCAAGGATACATACATACATACCATACACACGCAACGGGGAAGAAGAAAGCGTCGGCTCGGCAAGTCTTGGGAATTCTCTCAGACAATAGAGTCATCCATTACACCACTCTCTCTCTCTCTCTCTCTCTCTCTCCCCTCTCTCTCATCTCTCTCTCTCTCTCTCTCCTCTCTCTCTCTCTCTCTCTCTTCTTCTCTCTCTCTCTGTCTCTCTCTTGTCTCTGTCTGTCTGTCTGTCTATCACTCTCTCTCTGTCTCTCTCTCTGTCTCTCTCTGTCTCTTTCTCTCTCTTTATCTGTCTCTGTCTCTATGTCTCTGTCTCTGTATTTCTCTCCCTCCTCCTGTCTGTCTCTGTGTCTTTATGTGTCTCTGTATCTCTGTCTCTCTCTCACTCTCTCTCTCTGTCTCTCTGTTTGCATCTGTCTAATTCTGTCTCTGATTAGGTCTCTCTCTCTGTCTCTATACCTCTGTCTCTGTCTGTCTTTGTCTATCTGCCTGTCTGTTTGTCTCTCCCTCTTTCTGTCTGTCTGTCTGTCTCTTTTCTTATCTCTCCTCTCTCTCTCTCTCTCTCTCTCTCTCTCTCTCTCTCTCTCTCTCTCTCTCTCTCTCCTCTCTCTCTCTTCCTCTCTCTCCCTCCCTCTCTCTCTCTCTCCCTCCCTCTCTCTCTTTCTCTCCCTCTTTCTCTCTCTCCCTCCCCCCCCCCCCTCTCTCTCTCTCTCACTCTCTCTCTTTCGCTCTCTCTAGTGTTCCCTTGTGTTCTGCTTTGCACGCCACGCTCGACCAGACCTCACAATGATGGAGTGAATGATTTTTGCCACTGGGCAATTCTTGTGTGTTTCCATGCGCATTGCTGTCTAGAAGCTAGCTGACTGAAACAGACATGTATGCAAACGCACAGATGCAGATATACACGCGCACACAGGTACGCAGACAGGCATATAGACATACACACAAAGGCATGCATGCACGCACGTGCACGCAAACGCACGTGCACAACATACACACAGATACGAACGCACACAAACTTACACATACACATACGCGCGTGCGCGAACGCGTATGCCCGCATGTGCATGCCCGCCCGCACGCACAGACACACAAAAACACAGCCACCCGCAGACAGACAGACAGACAGACACACACACACACAAACACACATGTAGACACACACAAAAATATAAACCGAGGCCCCGTGTACGAACGCACGCAGAACATATTGCGTACACGTTAAATCCTGTTCCGCTTTTCGGAAGAGTAGGCCATTGTGTGCAGGTTAGAACAGATGACAGAATTTACAAAGCCGCATATACGCGGGGACTGGATGTAAAAAAAGCAATAAGTGCTTATTCCATTATCCTCGATATTAAAGAATAAAAGAAATAAATAAAATAAAATAGATAAACAGACGCGCGCGCACAAACACACACACACACACACGCAAACACACACACACACACACACACACCTTACGCACACTTTCCCACACATTCACACACGTACTTACACACAGACAGACAGAAATACAGACAGAGAATCACACACACACGCACACGCACACACAAACACAATTTCTTCACTCATTATTTTTGTTTCATTTATTTTCTGAACTATTATCTGTTTGATTCGAATAATATCCCATACCCTTTGTTTAAAGCACTTACGGTGTATGACCTTTGGTGCCAACTCATCTGCCAGAATCATTTTCACTCTTTTCCTTTTCTTTTAGTATTTCATTATCTGATTTTGCAAAGTTCAATGCTATCCCCTGCGAGAATATCAGATTACTGTGGCATCCTTGTGCCTTTGAGCTACCATTGCCTACCGACTCAGCAGTACACTTCCTTCTTTTCTTGTTCCATTTTCGTTAGCGTCGTCGTCGTTGTTGTTTGTGTGTTGGTGTTGGTGTTGTTCTTGTTGTCGTCGTCGTCGTCGTCCTCCTCCTCCTCCTCCTCCTTATCATCATCATCTATCATCATCATCATCATCATCATCATCATCATCATCACATCATCATCACACCACCACACACATCATCATCTCATTCTTCATTCATCATATCATTGTCACTCACTCCATCATCATGGTTTCTTTTCTTCTTTCTTTTGTCGTGTGTCGTAGTCATGTGTTTGGTGTTGGTGGTGGGTGGTGGTCGTGGTGGTTTTGTTGTTGTTGCTGTTGTTGCTGCCGCTGTCGTTGTTGTTGTTGTTATTGTTGTCGTTCTTGTTGTTGTTAATGCTGTTGTTGTTTTGGTTGTTGTCGTTTTTGTTGTTGGGGTCGTCGTTGTTGTCGTCGTCGTCATTGTTATTGCTGTTTTGTTATTGTTTTACTGCAGCTGCTGCTGCTGCGACTCTTGCTACTGCTGCTATTTTGGTTAGAGCTGATATGTTGTTGTTGTGGTCATGAATTTCAAGTCTTACTGCTTCCAAAATATTGTACATTTTTTTAGCGTTTCTCTTTCAAAAAGGTAAAGGTTTGTTTTCGCTTTTTCCTTTCGATGTTTTCATTCTTGACGTCATCGTAGTCGTTGTGGTTGTTGTAGTTGTCGTTATATTTGTGGTGTTTTTTTGTAGCATTGCGTAGTTAATATTATTTATTGCTTTGTTGTTAATATTGTTGTCGTCATTGATGTTGTTATGTTGTTTTTGACGCAAATAGAGGTGATTGTTTTGGTCTTGTTGTTGTTGTTGCTGTGTGGTTGTTGTTGTTGTTGTTTGTTGTGTTGTGCTGTTGCTGTATTGGTGCAAATAGTTGTTTCGTTGGGTGTTTTTTTGTTTTTGCTTATTATTGCTATGGTGATGGTGGTTGCTGCTGCTAGTGTTATTGATGCAACAAGTGTTTTTAGTTGCTGTGGTGGTGGTTTCTTCTTCTTCTTCTTTTTCTCCTCCTCCTCCTCCTCCTTCCCTCCTCCTCTGCTCTCCTCTCCTCCTCCTCCTCCTCCTCCTCCTTCTCTTTCCATTTCTTCTTCAAATTCTTCTGGTTCTTCTTCTTCTGATTCGTGTGATTTCTTCCTTGTTCTTCTTGTTCTTGTTCTTTCTTGTTTGTTGTTGTTGCTCTACTTCTTCTTCTTCTTCTTCTTTTTTCTCCTCTCCTCCTCCTCCTTTTTCTTTTCCGATTTCTTCTTCAAATTCTTCTGATTCTTCTTCTTTTGATTCGTCTGATTTCTTCTTCTTCTTGTTCTTCTTGTTCTTGTTCTTGTTCTTCTTCTTTTCTTCTTTCTTTTCTTCTTCTTCTTCTTCTTCTCTTCTTCTTTTTCTTCTTTTTTTTCTTTCTTCTTCTTCTTCTTCTTCTTCTTCTCTTCTTCTTCTTCTTCTTCTTCTTCTTTTCTTCTTCTTCTTCCTCGTTCTTCTTGCTTTTTCTTTTCATCTGTTCATGTATGCACTCGTTTTAAGTACGACAAAGTTAATAGCAATTAGGTTTTTTGTTTGACATTTTAGCAGTCAGTTTTGACACTTTTCTCGACTCTTCCTCGAAGATTATTTCTGGAGGGAGGGGGGGGGGGGGGTAATCATAATTTAATTTTGCCACACACTATCTGGGATTCCTCTAAGCAGAAGAAAGTACCAGACCCAGTGAGAATATTAGTCTACTGTGGTATCCTTGGGATTCTGCTATTGTTACGTGAATCATTAAAAGGCATACTAGTTTTGTTCTACTTGGTGTTATTGTTGTTATTATTACTATTTTTGCCACTACTACTGCTGCTACCGATGCTGCTTAAGCTGATGCTGATGCTTTTGCTGTTGCTGCTTAGAAAATGGCCTTGGTTGTGGTGGAAATTGATGATGTAGAAGTAGTAGTGGTGATGGTGGTGGTCGTGGCAGTGGTAGTTGCAGTAATGGCTGAGTGGTGGTAGTGGTTTTGTTGTGGTGGTTGTAATGATGGTAGTGCATGCAGTGATGCTTATATGGTCAATTGACAGGTGCGTCAAATAATTCTTTAAATTTAGGAGAGGAGATTGAGAGAGATATAGGGGAGACAGAGGAGAGAGAGATATACAGGGCAGACAGAGGTAGAGAGACAGACAACAAGATGGGACAGGACGAGAGAAGGAGACAAGAGAAACAACAGAGGAGGGACAGAAACAGAGAGAGAGAACAGTTCAAGACAGCGACAGAGAAACAGATATACAAGCAAACGGCAGAAACAAACAGACACACAAACAGTGAGACAAAAAACAGAGATAAATACATGTAAACAGATAGACCGACATTTGGACAAACAAGTACAGAGACAGACAGAGCGGTATACAGACAGGCAAACAAACAAAATAATAAGGAACAACAAACAGACACGAACGCAATCAGAACAAAGAAGAGAAGACAAAATAATGACAGACATGACGATCCAAGCAGAGGAGAGGAAAGGACATGTTGACCTCAAAGACAGACTATAATATATTATAACAAATCCTCTACAAACACTCTGAAAGCTGCCATCAGTGGACAGAGGAAGACCTCAGTTAGCTAGTTCCTCACCGCTTGCTTTGCCGCTAAGACATTGCTAGTGACCAGCAATCTCCAAGGACTGCACTCGTTCAGCAGGAATGCCCTGCTTTTATCACAGGCTTTGAGAGAGTTAACACAATGTTGTCTTTTTCTGTGGAAATGAGAGAAGGGGAATGCTAGTAAGTTATATACTTAAGCGGAATTTGGAGAGTAGCATTTTGTATGTCCATATGTGTGTCTGTTTGCCTGTTTGTCTCTATGTGTACTTGAATCTCTCTCTCTCTCTCTCTCTCTCTTCTCTCTCTCTCTCTCTCTCTCTCTCTCTCTCTCTCTCTCTCTCTCTCTCTCTCTCTCTCTCTCTGAGAGTGGATTTTGTTATTTTCTTGATATGTTTGTTTGCTCTGTATGGCATTGACATGGTGTATGGTTTGCTCTGTTAAAGTAGAGAAAAATGGATTTGTGAGTAGTGTCATTTTGGATGATATATATTAATTGGAATGGGTATTGATTTGATTCATGTGCAAGTGTCTGTGCCTGCATGTGTGCGTGCGTGC
>CM054152.1:55473730-55486230 GCA_028751875.1 Rapana venosa | reverse complement strand
TCCTCACAGAAAGCTCAGCTGCATTGAACAGGTGGTCTGAGTATTGTCAAGAAATGTACAACTACCCAATACAACCTGACAAGAGCATAATAGGAGAGAAAGCAGCAACATCAAGAGCACCCTTGCCATTTCCTATACTGAGGGAAGAAGTGGAAGAAGCCATCCGCAGCTTACCAGTAGGAAAGTCCCCAGGAGCAGACAACATACCAGCAGAGCTGCTCAAGCATGGTGGCGAAACAGTTATCACACATGTTACAGCTATCTGTCAGAAGATTTGGGAGACAAATCAGAGGCCAACAGAATGGACACAATCACTCATCATACCCCTGCCCAAGAAGGGGAAATTACGCCAATGCCAAAACTATAGAACAATCAGCCTCATCAGCCACGCCAGCAAGATCATGCTCAAAGTTATTTTGAATCGACTAAAGAAGGAGGCAGAAGAACACCATGCAGAGGAACAAGCTGGGTTCAGGGCAGGCAGGAGCACAATCGAACATATTTTTAACTGCCACATCCTGATGGAAAAAACATCTTCAACATCAGAGAGAACCTGTTCCACAACTTCATCGACTTCAAGAGGGCTTTCGACAGAGTATGGCACGAAGGCCTGTGGCAGGTCCTCAGAATATTTGGCATTGAAGAAGGATTAGTGCAAACCATTCAAGCACTATACAACACCACAAGCAGTGCAGTCCTTCTGAACAATCAGGTCGGAGACTACTTCAAAACCACAGTTGGGGTCCGACAAGGATGCCTGTTATCTCCAGTCCTGTTTAATCTGTTCTTGGAAAACATTATGAGAGAGACCCTCCATGACTTCCACTGTACCATCTCCATTGGCGGCAGACCACTCAACAACTTACGGTTTGCCGATGACATTGACCTCATGGGCGGAAGTAACACAGAGCTGCAAGATCTTACGACCATACTTGAGAACAGAGCTGGAGCATATGGGATGGAGGTGAGCTCGGAGAAAAGTAAAGTACTTGTGAACAGCACGAGCAACGCCACTGCAAAAATTTACATGAACGGCCAACAACTGGAGGAGGTAGACGCTTTTAAATACCTTGGCGCTACACTCACAAAGGTCGGGCGATCGACGACAGAAATCAAAGTCAGAATAGCCATGGCAACATATTCCATGACAAAACTCGCCACCATATGGAAAAGTAAAGAGATCAGTTTCCAAATCAAACTAAAGCTCTACAAAGCCCTAATTCAGACTATCCTGCTGTACGGAAGTGAAACCTGGACACTGACTGCTGAAACAGCAAAGCGAATGCAGTCATTTGAAACAAAATGCCATAGAAAGCTACTGGGCATATCCCGGAGAGAACGAAAGACCAATGAATTTGTCAAGAGTCAAATAACACGGCTGGCAGGTCCACATGAACCCCTTCTCACCATTGTCAAGAAGAAAAAGCTGACATGGTTCGGCCACGTCACCCGCCACAACACTCTGCCAAAAACAGTACTGCAGGGAACACTCGAAAGTGGCTGAAAGAGGGGAAGACAGAACAAGTCATGGATGGACAACATCAGAGAATGGACCAGGATGAATGACTCGGCACTACTGCGCAGAGCCGAGAACCGCGATGGATGGAGGAGGCTTACCACGGCATCGTCTTTCGTGTCTCCCCCACGACCGCCAAGGTCACGTGTCTGGTGGTGATGATGATAAACTCTGAAGTTTTAAGGGAGATTATATCTGTGAAATGTTGCGTGACTTCATGCACAGCAGGTGTTGCACTCACTATACGGCACTTCTTGTTGTGACAATATGCACAGCAGTTTGAAGAATGACCATATGCACGGCAATTATTGCAGTGCACACAACAGCTGTAAGTGTGACTATACGCACAGCAGCTTTATAAGAGACTATATACACAGCAGCTGTAAGAGAGACTATATGCACAGCAGCTTTAAGAGAGACTATATGCACAGCAGCTTTAAAAGAGACTATATGCACAGCAGCTTTAGGAGAGACTATATGCACAGCAGCTTTAAGAGAGACTATATACACAGCAGCTGTAAGTGTGACCATACACACAGCAGCTGTAAGAGTGACTATACGCACAGCAGCTTTAATAATGACTATACACACAGCAGTCGTAAGAACGTATATACACACAGCAGCTGTGTAAGAGTGACTATACGCACAGCAGCTTTATAAGAGACTGTATACACAGCAGCTGTAAGTGTGACTATATACACAGCAGATTTAAGAGAGAGTATATACACAGCAGCTGAAATAGTTGCTATATGCAGAGCAGCTGTAAAAGGTACTATATACACATCAGCTTTAAGAGAAACAATATACTCAGCATTTGTGAGTATGGATACATGCAAAGTGGCTGTAAGAAAGATTATACACACATCAGCTTGAAAAGTGACAATATACACTGCAGTTTAAGGTACACAGCCTCTGTTAATACATTACTTTATATTTTCATATTCATCTCTGTCTGTCTGTCTGCCTGTCTCTCTCATCACTCTCTCTCTCTCTCTCTTCTCTCTCTCTCTCTCTCTTTCTCTCTCTCTCTCGCTCTGTCTCTCTGTCTGTCTATCTGTCTCTCTCTATCTATGGGAGATGTGTTAGCCTAGTGGTTAGAACATTGTGCTCGCAATCTAACAACCTGGGTTCAATTCCCGTTCAAGGGGATACTTTCCCCTGGAATTACCATCAGTGCAGACTCCACTCTCCCCATAAGTCCTTCAGATGAGACTACAAATCGAGGTCCTGTGTGCAAAGGCACGCATAACTTCTTGCGCACACATTAAAATACTGTTCCGCTGTTCGTAAGAGTAGGCCATTGTGTGTCAGTGGGAACAGATAACAAATTTACAAAACTGCATACAGATGGGGACTAGATGTAAAAACAGCACATAAGTACTCATTCCATTATCCTCGATATAAAATAATGAAATAAAATAAATAAAACATATATCTCTGTCTGTGTGTCTGTCTGTTTGTCTGTCTGTCTGTGTCATCTCCTCTCTCTCTCTCTCTCTCTCTCTCTCTCTCTCTCTCTCTCTCTCTCTCTCTCTCTCTCTCTCTCTCTCTCTCTCCTTCTCTGTGCATTTTTAGTAAGGAGAAAGGAAAACTACAGTCAACAATAATCCCAGGCAAACAAGGTATGTGCAAAAAGGATGGATTGTGGTGGACAAACAGAAAATGACAATGAGAGGAAGAGTGCATTGATGTAATCATGGATTACGTGCTCTGTTGAATTGAAGGGGGGCAGATGTTTTGGTTTACAGAAAATACATAACACCTTTTCTATCGAGTCTAAACTCAATGTGTTAATGATCTTGAGAGAGAAGAGAGAGAGAGAGAGAGAAGAGAGAGAGAGAGAGAGAGAGAGAGAGAGAGAGAGAGAGAGAGAGAGAGAGAGAAAGTGAGAGAGACACAGGCAGGCAGGTAGACAGACAGACAAAAAGGCAGGCAGGCAGGCAGGCAGGCAGACAGACAGACAGAGAGGGAGGGAAGGAAGGGAGATATTAAGAGAGAGAGAGAGAGAGGAGAGAGAGAGAGACAGAGACAGAGACAGAGACATAGGCCATGATATAACAGAGAGTGAGTGAGAGATGGTGGGCAAAGTGAGAGAGAGAGAGAGAGTCAGACAGACAAACAGACAGACAGACAGAGACAGAGCCAGAGAAAGAGAGACAGAGATAGAGACAGAGTGACAGAGAGAGTACAGAGAGAGTGAGAAACAGAAAGAGAGAAAGTGACAGAGAGGGAAACAGAGAAACAGACATAATCTAAAACAGAGAGATAGACAGACAGAGAGAGTACGAACGAAGGATGGATTGAGGTGTGTGCACACACACAAACTGTCAATGGAAGAAAGAGTGTATTGATCTCATGATGAATTGCGTGCGGCAATGAATTGAGGGAGGCAGAGTGTGTTATATTTTAAGGAAATACATACAACCTTTTTATTGAGTGTAAACTCAGTGTGTTGACCTGATCTTCTCTGAGAGAGAGAGAGAGAGAGAGAGAGAGAGAGAGAGAGAGAGAGAGAGAGAGAGAGAGAGAGAGAGAGAGAGAGAATGCGAATGCGAAAGTTTTATTCATTATAGGCCTTGGCCCCTTATGGAGGGGTTGTGTGTATATAATCAACAGTCCAAAACATGTTGCATAGGAAACATTTATGAACAGAAGAATAATACCTCAAGTACAGACAGTATTTCTAATTTTAAAGCTTTATACAAATAAATTGCTAGTCGCTTATTTATGCGTTCGTTAGTGGATGATATACATATACAAAGTCTAAACATAAAAGGACAGCTCACATATTTTTGCGGTATCAACTGAGTTCTAAGATCATTTAACATAGGACAACATAATACAAAATGAGAGAGAGAGACAGATATACAGACAGACCAACAGGCAGACAGAGAGTCAGACAGACAGATAGACAGAGACAGAGAGACAGAGATAGACACAGAGAAATGGGGACACAGAGAAAGAGTAAACACCATATGAAACTCGAAACTCGAAATGGTTTATTCAGTATAGGCCATGGCCCCTTACTGAAGGGGATACACTGCACCAGTTTCAAAGCTAAACAGCGGCCAGGTTTTCCAAATCTTAATCTGTAAACATATCATTTTCAATATGAAAATCAACATAAAGCACAGATATCTTTGACAGTAAATGGTTCAAGTGCCATGATATTACAGAATGAGTGAGGGATGGTGGGCAACGTGAGAGAGAGAGAAAGACACGGAGACAGAGAGAGTCAGACAGACAGACAGACAGACAGACAGATAAACAGACAGACAGACAGACAGACAGAGCTAGAGCCAGAGAAACAGAGATAGAGACAAGATTGACAGAGAGAATACAGAGAGAGTGAAATACAGAGACAGAGAGAAAGAGAGAAAGACAGAGACAGAGAGATAGACAGACAGACAGAGAGAATACGAAAGAAGGATGAATTGTAATGTTGAAACAAAAAATATCAATGGAAGACAGAGTGCATGATCTCATGATGATATACATGCAGCAATGAATTGAAAGGGGCAGAAGATGTTTTAGTTTATGGACAATATATGACTCCTTTTTTGGACAGATGTGGTCAAGTGGGGAATTGCAAATCTTGCAGATCCAGCGTGAACCATTTCCCCAAACAACTCTTGCCTGTGCTCGCACTGTAAGTGTATGCAGTGTTTGGGTCAGTATTTAGCTAAGGCTGACAACCTTATGACCTCCCTTGCATCATTTCACTAGGATCCCAAATCATAAGGAACAAATATTTTCTAGGTGTTATTTCCTCCTGTTTATTCATTTATTTATTCATTTATTTATTTATTTTTGCAAATATATCTTAAGCATATTTTTTCTTCTTTTTTATAATCGTCTTTTGATGGCAGCTTTCAAAGGCCACAGGAATATCAAATAATCTTGTGACTGCGATTGACACTTCTAAATTCTGAAAAGTATCTGGCTGTAAGGTACCACAGCGGGTACAGCTCCAGTCCCTGCCGGGACCTCTGATAAGGCTCATCCAGGAACCAAACCTCGAGTCAGGTAAGGCCAAATGCCTCAAAGGTAAGGCCAAATGTCTTCTTACACAAAAATGCCTGGAAATGTTGTCATTGACATATTCTATTTTCTAGCATATTTTCCCTTTTATATTAGTTGATGAATTATTAAAATTCATTTTCAAAAGTAAGTGAGAGGTTGTAAGTGGTTATCTGCACTTGTTTCCTTCCTCTATTATTACTGCATTACTATTTTGTTAGTGTCAATTCAGCCTGTTTACCTGATCTACTGAGGGAGAGAGACAGACAAAGAGAGAATATTTTTTAAATAGAGAGGATGATGGGATAATCTACTGAGGGAGAGAGACAGACAAAGAGAATTTTTTTATATAGAGAGGATGATGGGATAAGCACTCATGTTCTATTTTTTACCTCCAGCCCCTGTGTGTTTGAAGTTTTGTCATCTGAGAGAGAGAGAGAGAGAGAGAGAGAGAGAATGATACAAACAGAGATTGTGAAACAGACCAACAGATTGACTTTAATATGAAAAAGGCAAGCGGATATTCAATAGTTATGAATGTGCAAACACAAAGGTAATACAATGAATAACAAGTTTTAGCTCATAATAAAAAGTATTCTACAAGTTTGCTCTTAGTGAGTAAATTTATATAAATCATGATGATTGTTTTACCACAAGTTTTTCAATCAAACGTGTTTATACATGAACGTCGCAGACAATAGGTAAGGGATACAAAAGAAGACTGCGAAGAAGAGGTAAATACAGCAAGACCAACAATAGCAACTACAACAACTACAACAAAGGTAAATCAAGCACAAGAATAAGCTGCAAAAAGAATCAAACAAAAGATAAGGAAAGGGAATAAGTGTAACTAAACAACAGACAGCGAGAATTGTACCAGAATTTTTTTAAAAATAACGTTAATGTTAAACTGAAAACATAAAAACAATAAACCCACATATCAAAACATATTTTGTACTTAAACGTATACGATAGAAAAATGCATTCATCCATGTGTGTATACATTTTTTTGTGCAACGGTGTGGATGCAATAGTGATGGTTAATCTGTACATACACGTCTGGTCAAGACAAACAACAAGATGAAGTGCTTGTCATGGTATCATTCCATCAATTTTCACCTGTCAGTATCGCCTCTCACTTGACTTAGGAACACACGCGTACACAACATACATTCCCAGTTAACTCGGCTTGTCTAAGCATTATCGGGTGAGTGTTGAAAACAGAGAAAAATGAGGTGATAATGTATAGCATGAGAAGACTGCGAAGAAGAAGAAGAAGAAGGTGGAGGAGACAGAGGGGGAGGAAAAGAGGAAGGAGGAGGAGGAGGGGACTGTGAAGAAGAAGAAGAAGAAGAAGAAGGTGGAGGAGAGGGGGAGGAAAAGAGAAGGAGGAGGAGGAGGGGACTGTGAAGAAGAAGGAGGGGGAGGAGAAGAAGAAGAAGGAGGAGGAGGCGGAGACTGCGAAGAAGAAGGAGGAGGAGGGGAATGAGAAGAAGAAAAAAAAGAAGAAGGGGGACGAGAATAAGAATTTGAAGACGAAGAAGAAGTAAATGAAGAAGAAGAAGAAGAAGAAGAAGAAGAAGGAAAGTAGTAGTAGAAGAAGAAGAAAAGAGAAGAAAATAATTGAAAAGACGATGAGAGAATTTACAAGTAGCAGACAACTTTGAAGAATTTGAATGGAACAAATTTAAAGAAGGATCAGGCAGAGAAAGAAGAATGAAGAAGACAGAAAATCAAAATAATAAAATTGAGTTACCGCTACTGCTGCTACTATTGCCACTGCTGCTCATACTGCTGCTGCTACTACTACCATTGCTGCTGATGGTGGTACTGATAGTCATGCCATTTATTTTCTTGATGGTGATCATGATCTAAATAAATCAACATATGTGCGTTGATGCGTCTGCAAGCCTACCTATTTTGTTTCTGTCTGTTTCTGCTTCTGTCTGTCTGTCCGTCTGTTCGAGGGCTGGATGTAAAAAAATAAGTCTTGTGCTTATTCTTTTACCCTCAGAAAATCAAAATCTCTGTCCGTCTCTCTATGTCTCACTTTCTCTGTCTTTGTCTCTCTATCTCTCTGTCTCTCTCGGTCTCTCTCGGACTCTCTCTCTCTCAGTCTCTCTGTCTCTGTCTCTATCTCTATATATATATCTCTCTCTCTTTCAAAATAAACAGACTGAAAGGAGGGAGAAAAGGGAACCGACCCTTATTAAAGAAATCGGAAGAGGGGATTAAAGAGAGGCAGGCATGCCCTCTTGAACTGAGAGCTGTCTCAATAATTGCTTGGTTAATGTTACTACTTCCGTCAGAGAGAGAGAGAGAGAGAGAGAGAGAGGAGAGAGAGAGAGAGAGAGAGAGAGAGAGAGAGGAGAGAGAGAGAGAGAGAGGGAAGCAAGGGAGAGAGAGAGAGAGAGGAGTAGAGAGAGAGAGAGAGAGAGGAGAGAGAGAAGAGAGAGAGAGAGAGAGAGGAGAATGAATGACTGAATGAATGAATGACTGAATGAAGAATGAATGAAACGGGTTTATATTTGACAAAAGCTACAAGCCCATCAGTCAAAGGGGGCAGGCAATTGTAAACGACATATGAGCATACCAATGGATATGAAAAGGACATGAGTGATAATCCAGAGAGAGAGAGAGAAAGAGAGAGAGAGAGAGGAGGAGAGGAGAGAGAGAGAGAGAGAGAGAGAGAGAGAGAGAGAGAGAGAGAGAGAGAGAGAGAGAGAGAGAGACAGGGAGAGCGAGAGAGAGAGGAGAGAGAGAGAAAGGGAGAGAGAAAGAGAAAGAGAGAGATTATGCATATAAAATGACAAAGACAAATTCTTTTATTTCGAGAATGATGAATAAGCAGCCATGTGCTTTTTTACGTCCAGTCCCGCCCTTAGGGATATATATATATATATATATATATATATATATATATATAAGAGAGAGAGAGAGAGAGAGAGAGAGAGAGAGAGAGAATAAAATAAAATAAACCCAATACCAATACATCACACATTAAATGGGAGGGGAAAAATACCCACACACAAAACCCCCACAAAAACCACTGAAGATGAAGATGAGAGGAATAAAGCAACAACAAATATTGTAAGAAAGCAAAACATCACAACACAAAAAACCCACAGAAACAACCAAAAACTTAGCAAAGAAACCAGAAGCAAAATAAAAGCAACAGCAACAACAACAACGAGAGAGAGAGAGAGAGAGAGAGAGAGAGAGAGAGAGAGAGAGGGAGGGAGAGAGGGGAGAGAGAGAGAGAGAGAGAGAGGGAGGGAGGGAGGGGAGAGAGAGAGAGAGAGGAGAGAGAGAGAGAGAGAGAGAGAGAGAGAGAGAGAGAGGAGAGAGAGAGAGAGAGAGAGAGAGAGCGATGATATCCAATAGCAATGCTGCACAAAACGGGAAAAAAAAACACGAAACTATTGTCATGAAATAACGACCTCCTTACTCAAACTTGACCTGAAATAATGGGACACGTGCTGAAGGAGTGAATAATGGGACATCCCCCCACCCCCACCCCTACTCCACCATATTAACTCAATCATGATGGGGTGATAAAAGAGGTGATGGGGTTTTATTAAAAGAAGTGTGTTGCTTTGATTGATTAGACACAGGCATGTGTTACAAGTCTTATTTCTGGCTGTGTTTATGTTTGTTTGTTTGTGTCTTTCTTCTTCTGTCTATCTCTGTCTGTCTCTCTGTTAATGTTTTGTACTACCCTGTCAGCCAGTTATGTGTTTTCCAAGTATTTTGGCAGGACAGGTATTGAGGACATGGAATGTATGGCTTCATAGACATTTCAATGCACACACAAAGATATATATATATATATATATTAGATATATCTATATCTATATCTTTATCTATCTATATATATATATATATATATATATATATATATATGGATTGGATTGCACCTGCCCCATTTGTGGTTTTATGGTTTAATGAGCTAGGGTCCGGTTGTTGATGTTGATTTTTTTTTTATTGATTATGAATATATAATCATATTTTCTTCCATCTTGTAATTATGTATTAAAGCATAATTTAGTTTCCGTTTGCTATAAACCCTGTGTTTAAATGCAAATGATAGCTCACCCTAACTATTATATGCAAAGAAAATATAAAACTCCGATTCTATCACCTCTGGAAGTTCAGCTTTTTAATTTGTCATAACAACATATGATTGTCCAATTCTCCGTATGTTTTTTTTTTAAAATTCAATATACTGTTTTCTTTATTGTAAACTAATAACATCTTAATTTAGTTGTGTACTCTAATCCAGTGGTACTCACCAGTAATCGTGGGTCACACGTATAGGTCACTGGAAATCTAAAAACAGAACTCTGTTCATCCCTTTCATTTGAAGATACGGATGGTTTTAGAGTTCATGATTACAAGTACCCACTCAGGGCTTCTCCCAAATAACATAGGAAACCCTCGTTTCTCTCCTGTACACTAATAAGTCTTGGGGATACAGACACCCCCTTGTTTACCATGGTACTTGTCAGTGTGATGACAGTCTCTCCAATTTCGCCTGCAGCCTTCATGTTTTATTCATGATTCATTTGCTATGTTTGTTCAGCCAAGGGCAGGGCCATACAAGAACTAGGTACTAACGTTTGAAGCTCTTAGTAGGAGTGAGTAGATGAGTAAGTGAGTAAGATCAGATAAGTAAGTCAAGGACACATATTCAGAAAAAAACGTTCATATCAGCAGTTATGTGAATTGGAGCTGTATTTAGTGACCATATACGTGCCTTGGCTTCAGTACAGTCCCCCAGTTCACCCAGTTGAAAATGGGTACCTACCTCTTTCGCCCTCAATATGTGGTTCCTTGAAAAGTGAGGTCTCTGAAGCCTCACTCCCTACAACCCCAAGGCTATGAAACACCTTTATCATTACCCTTCTCCTTTACTGACAAAACTAAATCCAATGCCAAACTGAAATAGGTTGCCTTTAAAGTCAACACTATGTTGATCTTCATTTCTTTTCTTCTTTTAATGCCTACCTCTTGAAAGTGATCTAATGCTACTAGAATATAATAACATATAAACATCCAGTTTTCTTTTGTTTTCCATTGAATATATCTTTTACATTATTGTAGACCAATAACATGATAACTTAATGTTGACCTATGATACACTGTTACACGCAATGTGGTGGGAACTCACAAATATGATGTACTGAAAATATAAAACCCAAACTATTTGGCCATCTCACATGTTTCAAAATACTGATAATTATAAAGTTCATGTTTTGTACTGTCCCCTCAAGGATTCTTCCAAACAATATAGTCAGGAAACCCTGTTTCTCTCCTGTACACTAATAAAGCTTAGGGATACAGACACCCCCTTGTTTACCATGGTACTTGTCAGTGTGATGACAGTCTCTCCAATTTCGCCTCCATCCCTCATGTTGTATTGATGTTTCATTTGCTATGTTTGTACAGCCAAGGGTAGGGCCAAACAAGAACTAGGTACTAACGTTTGAAGCTCTTAGTAGGAGTGAGTAGATGAGTGAGTGAGTAAGATCAGATAAGTAAGTCAAGGACACATATTTAGAAAATACTTTCATATCAGCAGTTATGTGAATTAGAGTTGTGTTTAATGATCTTATGTGTGCCTTGGCTTCAGCCATCTACCCCATTTCACCCAGCTGAAAATGGGCACCAGCCTCATTAGGCTCAGGGAATGTTCAGCAGCGATGGAGAAGAGATGGTGCCGCCTTCAATATGTGGCTCCTTGAAAAGTGAGGTCTCTGAATCCTCACTCCCTACGACACCATAGGCTATGAGACACCTTTACCTTTACCTTGTTCCTTTACTGTCAAAATCAAACCCTATGCCAAATGAAATAGGTTGCCTTTAAAGTCAATACTATGTTGATCTTCATTTCTTTTCTTCTTTTATACTTACTTCTTGAAAATGACCTAATGCTACCAGAATATAATCACATATAAATATCCAATTTTCTTTTGTTTTCCATTGAATATATTTTTTTACTTTATTGTAGACCAATAACATAACTAAATATTGATATTGATACACTGTTACACGCAATGTGGTGGGAACTCACAAGTACGATGTACTGAAAATATAAAAACCAAACTATATGTTCATCTAACATCTTTCAAAATACTGATAATTATAAAGTTCATGTTTTGTACTGTCCTCTCAAGCATTATCCCAAACAATATAGTCAGGAAACCCTCGTTTCTCTCCTCTACACTAATACACCTTGGGGATACAGACGCCCCCTTGTTTACCATGGTTCTTGTCAGTGTAATGACAGTCTCCCCAATTTCGCCTCCAGCCCTCATGTTCTATTGATGTTTCATTTGCTATGTTTGTACAGCCAAGGGCAGGGCCAAACAAGAACTAGGTACTAACCTGTGAAGCTCTTAGTAGGAGTGAGTGGATGAGTGAGTAAGTGAGATCAGAGAAGTCAGTCAAGGACACATATTCAGAAAATACTTTCATATCACCAGTTATGTGAATTAGAGCTGTATTTAGTGACTGTATGCAAGCCTTGGCTTCAGTACAGTCCCCCAGTTCACCCAGCTGAAAATGGGTACCTGCCTCTTAAAGTTCAAGGAATGTTAAGCAGTGATGGAGCAGAGATGGGCACCATCATCAATATGTGGCTCCTTGAAAAGTGAGATCTCTGAAGCCTCGCTCCCTACGACCCAATAGGCTAAGAGACACCTTTACCTTTACCTGTTTCCTTTACTGACAAATCCAAATCCGATGCCAAACAAAATAAGTTGCCTTTTAATTCAACACTTTGTTAATCCTCATTTCTTTGCTTCTGTCAATACCTACCTCTTGAAAATGATATAATGCTACCAGAATATAATGATATATAAATATTCAATTTTCTTTTTTTTCCCTATTGAATGCATTTTTTTCTTTATTGAAGACTACTAACATGATAATTTATTTTGACCTATAATACACTATTACACAC
>CM054152.1:55466230-55468730 GCA_028751875.1 Rapana venosa | reverse complement strand
TGTCCGTCTGTCACTCTCTCTCTCTCTCTCTCTCTCTCTTCTCTCTCTCTCCTCTCTCTCTCTCTCTCTCTCTCTCTCTCATCTCTCTCTCATCCCTGTCTCTCTCTTTCTCTCTCTATCAATGATGAGTTTTGCAGTGTTGATGAAGGCATGTGAACAGCACTCTCACAACCACATTGCTCCAGTAGATGAAGCTCAACTATGCAGTCAAAAGGCTCTCTTGAGAGACTTTTGCAGGACCGCACTTGTGTAAGCGCCTGCAGGAATAAAACCAACAGTATGGCTCTAGTAAGATTCAAATCTCTAATCTCTATCCCGGTATCCAACGCACTGACTACTACTACACTATGGTAATTTGTATCCTAATCTTTTTTATGTGTCAGTAAATGGTGAGTCTTTCAATGAAAACTTGGAATCTTCTTCTCCTTTCCCCCAATACATACACACAGATGCGCGCACACCCACACTCACACACACACACACACACACCCACACACATCGTCTAATATCATTTAAAGTGGAAGCGTTAAGCAAAGAAGAAGAAGAACAACTCACAACCACACCAACACGACACTCACACACACACAACACACACACACACACACACCTCACACGCCTAACACATACATACATACATCATACATACATTCACATACACACACACACACACAACACACACAACTCACACGCTACACACACATACATACACACATTCCCAAACACACACACACACACACACACACACTCACGCCTACCCACACACACAAAACCACGCGTGCGCACTCACACACACATACACACACACCCCACCCCCACCCCCACACACATCGCACAGCATGCGTCATTACAATAGGGCGCACACACAAACGCACACAACGAACACACTCGACACACACATCCCCCCTCACACACAAACACACATACACACACACACACAACACACACACACACACACACACTCACACGCCTACACACACATACATACACACATTCCCAAAACACACACACACACACACACACACACGCCTACACACACACACACACACGCGTGCGCCCACTCACACACACATACACACACACCCCACCCCACCCCCACACACACGCACGCATGCGCATACACATACGCGCACACACAAACGCACACACGCACAACACTCGCACACACACATCCCCCCTCACACAACACAACACACACACACACACAAACCCACACACACACACACACACGCACACACACACACACACGCCATAATACATCCATTCCTCCTTCCACAACTCTGCATCATGTTTATGTTTACTGCATATAGCTATTTATAGCCGTGGCCCACTTTTTTATATTTATATTGAAGCTTCCTTTTTGCTGCTAATGGGTCTGATGTGGCAGGAATTTGCAATGATTGCGTGCAGAGTATGTCCAGATGAATGGAAAGCTCGGGAGAGAGAGTAAGAAGAGAGAGAGAGAGAGAAAAGAGAGGAGAGAGAGAGAGAGAGAGAGAGATGGAGAGAGAGAGGACGAGAGCGAGAGCAGGAACGAGAGCGAGAGAGAGGGAGGGAGGGGGGAGGGAGAGAGAGAAGAAGGGGAAAAGGGGGGGAAATATGAGAGAGAGGGAGGAATGAGAGAAGGGAGGGAGAGAGAGAGGGGGACAAGGGAGGGAGGGGGGGAAAGGAGAGAGAGGGGGGAAGGACAGAGAGAGGGGAGGGATAGAGAGAGAGGGAAGGGAGAGAGAGAGAAGAGAGAGATGGAGGGGAAGAGAGAGAGAGAAAGAGAGAGAGAGAGAGAAGAGAGAGAGAGAGAGAGAGAGAGGCGTGAGGGAGAGAGAGACAAAACAGACAGAGAAAGACAGAGACACAGGTATAGAGACATAGAGAGGTAGAATCAGAGACAGACAGGCAGATACACAGACTGACAAACATACAGAAACAGAGAAAGACGTAGAGTAGCAATGACTAAAGAGAAATGGCATGGGAATCCATGTAATTAAACTACTACATTCTCATAACAGCAGCTCTCCTGAATTTGATCATTTTGAGAGAGACAGAGACAGACAGACAGACAGAGAGAGAGAGAGGGAGAGAGAGAGGAGAGAGAAGAGAGAGAGAGAGGAGAGAGAGAAGAAGAGAGAGAGGAAGGGAGAGAAGGAGAGAGCTGAGTGACACACCAACCAATCAGAATCGCTTTTAATTCAGCAACATACCTATAAACCAAGGGGAAAAAGCAAAGGGGTAACAGTTACTAACATCAAATTATAAGTAGATGAAATAATATAGATGTATGGAGGAGGAAAAGGAGGAGGGGGAGGAGAAGGAGGAGGAGGAGGATTGCAAAGAAGAAGATGAATATAATGCGTGTATGGATACAATAAATAGTGAATGAAAAAAGTAAATGCACAAATAAATGAATAACTTTTTGAATACATAAATGAACAAACGATTACCTGAACAAATAAAACGAATAAAATAATGAATGAGCAAACAAATAAACAAGCCAAAAACTAACCAA
>CM054152.1:55456230-55461230 GCA_028751875.1 Rapana venosa | reverse complement strand
CACACATCACTTAAGGTATAGATAATTTAATGGTAATGATTTGATTTGTCCATTATGTAGAATAGATAAAGAAGATGAAGTACGCTTTGTGCTACGCTGTCCACCTTATCAAGATATTAGAGAAAGATATATCTTGCTAAAATATTATTGTTAGCCATGTATTTTCAAAATAAGTTCACTCATGTCACCTGTGAGACAAAAGAACGTACAATAATTGTCTCTTTTCCTACTTAAAGCATTCAAGTTAATAGAAAACACTACATCATAGTCATGCTGTTTTGTTAATATCTGTAAGAATCCACTTGTTTATTTGCTGTTTTTATGGTTTTCATGTTGTATGTTTTGTTCACAACCCCCTTCATGAGGGGCCATGGCCTAATGAATAAGCTATCCGATTCCGAGTCTGTCTGTCTGTCTGTCTGTCTGTCTCTCTCTCTCTCTCTCTCTCTTCTCTCTCAACAGATCTTCTTTGTCCATTATGTAAAGGGTCTGTCGATAACGAAGTTCATTTTGTAGTATGTTGTCCAGTGTTAAATGACCTTAGAACTCATTTGATACGGCAAGATATGTGAGATATTATTCCACGTTTGCATAATGTATACTAATGTCAGCTGCTAACGAATCTACACACCACCCCTTTATTAGGTGCCAAGGCCTATAATGAATACAACTTTTGCATTTGCATTCTCATCCCTATCATCCTCTTTATTTGTGTTTACACCTCCTCCAAACTCCTCCCCCGCGACACACACACACACGCATGCACGCATGCACACACACACACACACACACACACACACACACATGCTCGATTTCATTATGAATATGCTCTTAAGTGTGTATAAGGCCTCTCTGTATTGTTTACTGTTGGCTTGTGGGAACATAGTCTACGATAATTTGATTTCCAAGATGCTGGATGAAAAAAAAATCGGATGTCCCAAATTCCATTAATTCCAAATTTAGTGTGTATATGTATGCGTGCATGTTTGCGTGTTTGTATGTGACTGTACGTGTGTATGTGTGTCTGTGTGCATGCGCGTGCACGTGTGCACATACGCATATGTGTGTTTGTGTTGGTTGTTTTGGTCGTTACACATTTTTACCAACAAAACCATTGTACATTTGCTGATACAAGTTTCTATTATCTCATACAACTCAGCATATTTGCAAGGAAGATAAAACAATGCGTTTTGTCTAGGTTGTGCACATAGATGCATTTTTGATGAAGTGTATAATTATATGCCCTAATAGTCAATACATAGGATAAAGTAATCGTTGAAAGCTTAATACATCATTGGTAAACATGGATCAGAGAAAATTAATGGCCGTATTTATTCTGCATAATGCTTTCTGATGTCAGATCATCTGTGAGAGTGTTCAGGGCTTGCTGCTGTTGCTGCTGCTGCTGCTGCTGCTGCTGCTGATGATGATGATGATGATGATCTTGACGATGACGATGACAACCATCATGGTGACCATTATGATGACAATGATAATGAATATGATGATGATAACGACGACGACGACGACGACGATGATGAGGATGTTGATGCTGATTACGATGATGACGGTGCTAATGAAATTATATCAATGCAAAATGTGTGTTAATGTTGACCATTCCATGGTATTTTTGAAGTCATATTTGGGAAAGAAAAGTATATGCGATCTATATTATTGTCCTTTCTGTTCTTTCTCTGTTTTAATCAGTTTTGCTATTTTTTCCTTTCTACTTTGTTTTGGAATAACTTATTGTTCTCTCTACTCATGTTTTTTTTCCCCACTAGCATCTACATCTTTTATCTATTATCTCGTCCTTGTCAGCTTGGCGTCAACTTTTTTTCATCTCCCTTTTTTGTGCATTTTTCTCTTTTTTTTCCTTTTTTCTTTTTTCTTGTTTCTTGTTGCACTTTCTGACGCAAAACGTATAAAGAATGGTAAAAAAATGACGTTACGTGAAATGCAGGTAGCAGTGAGAAAAATATATCAAGAACGACATATGAAAATACAGCAGGAAAACATGAACGAGACAAAAAATAACAAAACAAAAACAAAACAAAAACTGGAAGAGGGATGGAAGAAGGAAGAGAAAAAAAATGAAAATAGCAGAAATAAATAGCAGGTTAAAGGAGAACTTGAACAAGTGAATGAACGACAGAATTATTGAATAAAGGAATACGTAACTGACTGATTGACTGACTGACTGACTGACTGAATGAATGAATGAATGACAGACTGGCTGAATGACTGACTAAATGAATGAATGAATAAATGAATGAACTAATAAATACCTGGGTAAATGAATGAAGAAAGGAAAAAAAAAAATCAGTATATAAATAGGTACAATGACTAGATAATAAATGAATAAATACATAATTAAATAAGTAAATGAATAAATGCATACACGCACAAATAACTAAACAAAATTATAAAAGAATGATACAAACAAACAAATAAGTAAATAAATGAATAAAGAAATAAATGAATAAATAAATACAATAGTGAACGAATCAATGATTAGAAAGAAAAACAACACATACATGACAGAATAAACAGTAAGATGCTGAACAAAAGAAGGAAAGAAGGAAGGACGAAAAGAAGGCAGGACAGAAAGACGAAGGGAGGAAGGAAAGAAGGACGGACGGATGGAACGAAAGGAAGGAAGGAAGGAAATGAAAAAGGTAACAAACCAACCAAACACACACCACCTATCAAAACAGGAATGCGGACTATATGCCAATGCTTCTGCAAAAAAAACCACCACCATCTCTGCTGTTTGTGAGACAGAGTACCATACCATGGGGCATTGCAAATGTCTGTGGCTAAATTGAATGTCTCCTTTCCTGTCTCCTGGCGATTGGAGCCTGGCGCCTCTAGTGACAACGTAATAGTTGTTTGATGATAATAAGTTCAAGTGTTGCTGTTGTTATTGCTCGTGTTATGGTGGTGGTGGTAGTGGTGGTGGGGGTGGGGGTGGGATTACTGTTGTTGAATGATGTGTTTTCTTGCTACCATCTGTGATATTAGTGTTTGTGTTGTCTTCTTCTCTGCCTTGTCCATGCGTGTTTGTATCATCTTGAAACATTGGTAATGTATTATTCTCTTAAGTGATGATGGTGTTGGTGTTGTTGTTCTTCTTTGTTGTTGCTTCTTTTGTTGTTATTGTTGTTGTTGAAGATGATGGTTTTTGTCATTTTGTTGATCTTCTTATTCTTTGAATTCTTCTTCTTTAATTGCTTCTTCTTCTTTGAATTCTTCTGTAATGTCTTCTTCCTTTTGAATTTTTCTTCCCTTTCTTTGAATTTTTCTTCTTCTTTGAATTATTCTTCTTTGAATTCTTCTTCTTTACAGTTTTCTTCACATTCATCTTCTTGTTTTGCATTCTTCAAAATCTTTGCATTTTCACAATCTTTGCACTCTTTCTCTTCTTTGCATTCTTCACATTCTTCAGATTCTTCATTCTTCTTCTTCTTCTTCTTCTTCTTCTTTGCATTCTTCTTCTCTTCCTCTTTGCATTCTTCTTTTTCTTCTTCTTCTTCTTCTTTGCATTCTTCTTTTCTTCCTCTTCTTCTTCTTCCTCTTTGCATTTCTTCTTCTTCTTCTTCTCATTGTTATTATTAGCATTAACTGTTTTTGTAAGCGTCAACCCTTAACACACACAAAAACACCCCAACTGTTGTAGATCAGTAACCATTGTTCATTCTCACCTGAGCGAGAGACTGACAAACACCAGTTGTATTTGTAATGAGCTGGGGTTATGAGTAATCACCCCTGTTGTGCCCTGGGAGAGAGCCAGAGTGTCCCTCTTGGTTCACCTTCTGTTGAGAATTATTGTAATTACTGTCTATGTCAGTCTTCCTGTCTGTCTGTTTGTCTGTCTGTCTGTCTGTCTCTTCGTATGTCCGTGTCTCCAGTGCCTTCTTTCTGCTGTCTCCTCGCCATTTACAGGTTGATTGATATCAGTTGTTTGTCTGGCTTGCTAGTTACATGTTGTTTTGTCTGTTAGTGTGTGTGTGTGTGTGTGTGTGTGTGTGTGTGTTGGTTGTTGGCTGGTTTACAGTGTGTCTGTGTGACTGTGTGTCGTTTTTGTCTATCTATGTGTGTTTGCTTCTCCCCTGCCCTCTCTGTCCCTCTCTGTCTGTCTCTGTCTCTGGGTCTCTCTGTCTGCCTGTCTCTCTCTCCCTCTCCCTATCCCTTACTCTTTCTCATAATATTTTACTCTGTCTCTGTCTCCCTCTCTCTGTGCCCCCTCTCTGTCTTTGTCTCTCTTCATCTCTCTCTGGCTGTCTGTATGTCTGTCTCTCTCCGCTCTCTTCCACCCCATCCTTCTTTCTCTTTCTCTCTCTTTTACTCTCTATCTCTCCCTCTCTCCCCCCAGTTCCGCTCTCTCTCCGTCTTCTTCTCTCACGCTCATTCGCTAACTCACTCTCTCTCATCCATCTTCTCCTTCCTTTCCTCCTCTTCTGAAAACAAAGCACAAAATACCCAAACAAAGAAACTCTCCTCCATCTTTGTACTTCAAGGCAGAAGACAGGTCAGGCAAACCCTAATTCTGTCTGGGGAACAAGCGATATTGCTGGGAAGAATCAGATGGATAATTATGTGATGTTTTACACGCACTTCAAAGGCAATGGTGAATTTGCCTTTGCCATGCAAACTGCCCTCAGAACGTTATGACTGCCTATCTATCTTTGCGTATGCACGTTTATCTGTCTGTCTGTCAGTCAGTGTTTATGTTGGCTGGTTTATGGTGTGTTTGTCTCTGTCTATCTGTCTGTCTATATGTGTGCTGTGTGTCTGTGTGCTTATCTGTCTGTCTGTCTGTCCCTCTGTCTGTGTATCTGTCTCTGTCTCCCACTGTCTCTGTCTGTTGGTTCTCTGTCACTGTCTCTGTTTCTGACTCAAATACTCTCTCTCTCTCTCTCTCTCTCTCTCTCTCTTCTCTCTCTCTCTCTCCCTTCCCCCCCCCCCCCCCCCTCTCTCTCTCTCTCACTCTCTCTCTC
>CM054152.1:55446230-55451230 GCA_028751875.1 Rapana venosa | reverse complement strand
TCATCGATCCATTCATCCTTTCCTCTTTTTTTCTCTCTGTCTTCCATCCTTCCTTACTTCTTTCTTTCTTTTTTCCTCCTCCCTTCCTCCTTTCCTCTATCCTTCCTTCTTTCTTTCTTTCCTTCTTTCTTTCTTTGTTTTTCTGTTTTTTATTTCTTCTTTCCTTCTTCCTTTTTCTTATTTCTTTTTCTTCTTCTTCTTCGTTTTCTTTTCTTGTTCTTGTTCTTGTTCTTTCTTCTTCTTCTTCTTCTTCGCATTCTTCTTCTTCTACGCATTCTTCTTCTTCGCATTCTTCTTCGCATTCTTCTTCGCATTCTTCTTCTTTTTCGCATTCTTCTTCTTCGCATTCTTCTTCTTCGCATTCTTCGAATTCTTCTTCGCATTCTTTCGCATTCTTTTTTGCATTCTTTTTCGCATTCTTCTTCTTCTTCTTCGCATTCTTCTTCTTCTTTTTCTTCTTCTTCTTCTTCTTCTTTTTTCTTCTTCTTCTTCTTCTTCTTCTTCTTCTTCTTCTTCTTCTTCTTCTTCTTCTTCGCATTCTTCTTCTTCGCATTCTTCTTCTTCTTCGCATTCTTATTCTTCGCATTCTTCTTCTTCTTCGCATTCTTCTTCTTCGCATTCTTCTTCTTCTCCTTCTTCTTCTTCGCATTCTTCTTCTTCTTCTTTACAAATGTTTTCGGATTAATAGAAGTTGAGGTAGCAGCAGTGACAGTAAAAGAAGTATTTTATAAATAATTGTCTTCCTAGAAAAAGTATCTTTCGCAGCAACTGCAAATGTGAAACCATCTTTAATTTGCACTTGAAGACTCAAGCCAAAAGACTCAAGAATGCTTTATTATCTCAATAGATATATTATGAGGGGCATTTTCAGATTACACAACACGAGCGTGAAAGCTACGAATTGTAGGAATGGGCTGGAGTGATGATAGACTTTTTGCTGCCAGACCAGTCTGTCTTTGACCTTTTTTGGTAGGAACTTATGTAATTGTTGTCTCTTAACTGTCTCTGGTTTAGACTTTACGTAACTCTCTGTCTCTCTCGGTCTGTCTCTGTCCCTTATTTAAATTATCTCTGTCTGTCTCTCTCTGTCTTTCTCTCTGTCGTTGTGTCTCTTTGTGTCTCTGTTTCTATGTCATTCTACCTCTCTCACACACCCCCCACACATACATACCCCCCTCCCCCCCACACACACTCTATTATTCTCTGTCTCTGTCTTCTTCTAGGTGTTTCTGCCTCTGTCCATCTCTGTCTCTACATCTGTATCTGTCTCTGTCTCTCTCTATTATTCTTTCTGTTTCGGTCTGTATCTCTCTTTCTTTATCTCTCTTTCCCTCCTCTCTCTCTCTCTCTCACGGGGACTAGTTGAAAAAAGCACATTCCATTATCCTCGAAATGAAAGAATGAATAAAAAAAAATATATATATATCTCCCTCTCTCTCCCTCTATGTCTCCTTCTTCTCTCTCCCTCTATCTCTCCTTCCCTCTCTGTCCCTCTCTCTCTCGAGCGCGCACACACACACACACACACACACACACACACACACACACACACACACACACCGCACACACACACACACGCACACACACACACACACAGAGGCACGCACGCACAACACACACACACATAATCATCAAGAAATTCAGCCAAAGGAATATACCCTGAAGTCAAATGGGACCATGGTTAAAGGATTAGAAGGCATCATTTGTCAGCCTACCCCCCCTCCCCCCCCCCCCCCCCCCCCCCCCCCTCCGTCCTCTCCTCATCTTCTCTGTTATTCCTCCGTTTGATTCCACGGTCTGGTGATCTTAATTATTCTTGTATTTTTTCTTCCGTGTTTTTGTATGCGCCTGTTTCTTTGTTCTTTCTTTCTTTCTTTCTTTTTTTCTTTCTTCCTCTCTCTCTCTCTCTCTCTCTCTCTCTCTCTCTCTCCTCTCTCTCTCTCTCTCTCTCTCTCTCTCCTCTCTCTCTCTCTCTTTCTCTCTCTCTCTAATTCTCTTTCTCTCTATCTCTCTCTCTCTCTTTCTCTCTCTATCTCTCTCTTTCTCTCTCTAGGGGACTGGATGTAAAAAAAGCACATGTGTGCTTATTCATTGTTCTCGAAATAAAAGAATATGCCATTGTCATTGTCGTTTTCATTCTTTCTGACTTTCTTTATTTCTTTCTGTCTGTCTTTCTGTCTGGTTGTCTGTCTGTCTTTTTTCTGTCTGTCTGTCTGTCTGTCTGTCTCTGTGACAGTTTCTGTTGTTTCTATGGGTGTTTCTGTTTATCTAGATGTCTGTGCGCGTGTATTACTACATGTTTGTCTGTCTGTCAGCGTCTTTCTGTCTGTCTGTCTGTCTGTTATTGTCATGTCAGCGCGTGGGCTTTATCACAGTTCTCCATTAAACCATTGACGCTGGGGGCAACAGCAAAGTGAGAGGCTGTATGACCAGTGGCTTTTCCACTCATGGAATTCCACTTTACAGCTTAGTCTTTAGTGATCGACTATGACTCTCTGACTAGGAGGCTTGACTTGCACAGTCCTTTTGTGCTGCAGCCATGGGGGCTGGTTGGCCTTTGGAGAACATCTCCAACGCTGACTGTCCTTATGCCCTCTTGGCCGAGAGAGTGGAGATGTACTGTGGGCAAGGCATCTCCACTATAATCAAATTTCTGCCCAATTTCCGAAAACAGCAGCTGCCTCCTCTACTGTTTTGGAGGTCATCGTCGAAAACGACGGACTAACATAATATAGCTTGGAATTGGCTGTGCTATCTCTCCATTTATGTTTGTCTGTCTCTATTTCTCTTTCTGTTTGTTTGTCTGCCTATCTGATTGCCTCTATTCTCCTCCTCCTCCTCCTCCTCTCTATCTCTCTCTCTCTCTCTCTCTCTCTCTCTCTCTCTCTCTCTCCTCTCTTTTCTCTCTCTCTCTCCTCTCTCTCTCTCTCTCTCTCTCTCTCTCTCTCTCTCTCTCTCTCTCTCTCTCTCTCTCAGAGTTCAGAGTTTCTCTCCCTTCTAGAAATTGACTGTAATAGTTGCCCTATATGCCATATATACAGATTCTCATTGTTTTAGCATTACAGGCACGTCACCATGTTTGGATTACAGTTGCTCCTATGATTATGTAATATAGAAATATGGCAAATATATGATAAATATGTGTATCAGTCTAAATGTACGCATTCTAAAATGGTAAATTTGCCAGTGTTGGTCATGGTTGTTTTATGTACATCAGGCACAGGCTAAAGTGTAATGATTATATTTTGTTATCTACTGATTTGCATAAAGTTCATAGGTGACACAACTGAAATGAACATATTCAACATAACGAAGATTGTTCTTTTCAGGTTCCATGGGTATTTTACTGGCAAACATATGTTGTGCTTTATGTTGATCTACATATAGACAATGATGTGATTACAGATTAAGATTTGGAACACCTGGCCAATGTTTGGCTTTGAGCTGGTGTATTGTAATCCCTTCAGTGAGGGGCCATAGCCTTCACTGAATAAACCATTTCGAGTTCTCTCTCTCTCTCTCTCTCTCTCTCTCTCTCTCTCTCTCTCTCTCTCTCTCTCTCTCTCTCTCTCTCTCTCTCTCTCTCTCTCTCTCTCTCCCTACATACCTACCTACTTACCTATCTATCTATCTATATACCTATCTATCTATCCATCTATATGTCTATCTATCTATGTAACTGTCTTTGTGTCTGTCTATCTATCTGTCTATTCTATTTATCTATGTCAGATAGAGAAAGATACAGAGACAGAGGCAGAAAGACAGACACAGACAGAAACAGAGAGAGACAGTGAGTCACAGTGATAGAGAAGTGGGGGGGGGGGGGGGGGTGTCGACATTAACTTATCTTTTTAGTATTTAACTGCCTTCAACTCTGTTTAAGAGCGCATTGGTTTATTCATTAACTGGATTGTGGGGACATGTTTCTCGCTAATTAGATTCCCAGAAGACGTTTTCGTTCTTTCTGGTTCTTTTTACGGCCTTTTTTATTCAAAGATCTGTCTGATTTTCAGGGTATGTGAGTGAGTGTGTGTGTAAATATAGAAAGTAGGTTTTTCAAGGTATGTGAGCGCGTGTGTATTCGTAGAACGTCGGTTTTTTTCAGGCTATTTGTGTGTGTGTGTGTGTGTGTATATATATCTTCAGTTTAACGTCTATTCACATATAGTGATTTTAGACGGGAAAAATCTAACAAGAAAAAGCAAACGATAACTGAAAAATGTCAGATTATAGTACTGAATAAAAACCAACTTTAACATACTACAAAAACTGAGTTATCGGACTTTTTATCAACCCTAACACAATGTCCAACAGTAACGATGGTTCAGACAGACTCTGATCCATTGACAAACTAGGTACAGCAGGTAAAAATGCTTTTAAATGTCCACAATCAAAAATAACATGACTATTTGAGATCTTCTCCCCACAAATGCAGTTTACATCTTTCACGTATTTTGTCCTGAAAGCATTTAGCTTAAAACTGTACATGAGGGATAACATATTTCTACGACGTGTGTGTGTGTGTTTGTGTGTGTGTGTGTGTGTGTGTGTGTGTGTGTGTGTGCTCGCGCGTGTGTGCGTGCATGTAGGAGAATTTAAAATGGAGTTGTGCATGCCCATTTCAAATGACATGATTTGTCCCTGGGCTTGTAGATCGCAAATCTTCATATATTGCAATGTATCTATCTGTCTGTCGGTCTGTCTGTCAACCTCTTTGTCTCTGTCTCTTTGTATACCTGTCTCTATATCTTTATACAGGTCTATGTTTGGCTGGTTGGCTAGATAACTGGCTGGTTGGTTGTTTGGCTGGCTGTCCTTCCTTCCTTCCTTCCTCCTCGCTTCCTTTCTTTCTTCATTCTTTTACTGCCTTCCATCTTTCCATAATTTTTGTTTGTTTCTGCGTGTCTTAAAATTTGTCCCTCTTGATCTTTATAAAATATGTTTCCTTTTGTCTGTCACCCTAAGAGAGTGAGTGAGAGAGAGAGAGAGAGAGAGAGAGA
>CM054152.1:55436230-55438730 GCA_028751875.1 Rapana venosa | reverse complement strand
AGAAGAAGAAGAAGAGAAGAGATGATGATGGATGGTGAGAGATGATGGCAGTGATGATTAGATGGGTAAAAAGATGATGCTGACGAAGAGAAGAAGAGTTACGACGAAGACAAATGATGGATTAGATGACACGACGACGACGACGACGACGATGATGATGAGAGATGGGAGGGAGAGGAGAGCGTGAGGATATTGATGTTGCGCAATAGTATTGAATGACAACATGTTATATTGAGCTGAACTGAAAGACTCTACACGAGAAAACGATGACATGACATGATATGTATGATTGATGATGATGATAATGCTGCTGCTGCTCTCTGTCTGCTTCTGTGCTGATATGATATGATGATTATGTTTATGATTTGGTTATGATATTATGTAATAATGCGCGATGATGATACGATGCTTGTGTAGCAAATTCTACCGTTGATATTTGTATGCTTCATGTTCTGATTGCACACTGCTTATTTGATTGATTGAAACATACTTCCTTTTTATTAAATTGCTTCTTCTTCTTTGTTTCTTCTTTTCATTCTCCTCGTTTTCTTCATCCTATCTCTTCTTTGGTTGTTTTCTTAAAATCTATATGCGATTTGGTGTATAGCATTATTTTATAGAAGCTATCTTCACTTATGTTTTGAAAATTAATTTAAATTGGTTTTTTCTTTGTTTCTTCATTTGAATGCGTTTTTTTTAATATTCTATTCCTTTTTCAAAAGCATTGGATGAGTTGAAAAGCATATAGACTAAATCACAGTTTGGAGAAAACTAATATCAATGATTTTTGGTTCCATTTTGTTCATCACGAAACTTTTTCTGTCTTTTTAATTTAAAGGCCATTTTTAGAGTGGAACAAGCAGTAAATTAATGCAATCTCAAAAAACTACATAATAAATATGATATTTATTCAATTTTGTTGCTAACTTTTCGTTAATTAGAGTGCGAATTATTTGTTTTATTTGTTATTTTTCTCCTGTTTTTTCTTGTTTCTTTCCTATGTTTAAGTTCTTCATTGTTTTTTGTTCGGTAAATACCGTGTTATCAATTTCAACGCCATGAATGTATTTGCATGTGCTTAAAAAACGTTGCTTCTTTATTTTGTTTTCATTTAAAATTACAACAGATATTGCATTTTAAATTTGAAAAGAGTTTTTAGTTGTAGCAGTATTTTTTCTTTAAGTGTTGGGAATGTAGGCAATTACAGACAAAACGGAAGCATGAGGGAATATCGTGCATATGCTTATACACATTTTAATTAGTTCATATGTGTTTGTTTGTTCGTTTTATACTTGTTTCCTTGTCTTCCCTGCATTCATTGTTTCCTTTTTACTGAATAACAATGTCTTCTTTAAAACAAATTGTTCAGAAAAGACAAAATACAACACCCCCCCTCCCGAACAGCAAAATCCTAAGAATATTTTGTTTTTTTCACAATATAAAACTCCTGCGACTGACATGCACAGTAAAGTCAGTAGATATTAATGAACAGCATTTAGAATATTGTTGTTTTACAAAAACAATTGTATTGTATGCATATTTTAAAACTTTTATAAATAACCTTTCATTCTATGAACATGTACCATTTTGTCTCAACTATGAAATACTGGTATTTTTTGTATCATAAGGATTGTATTTGTACGCGCGTTTGTTTTTTTAAACTACATAGTTGAAACTTACTGCATACCATTTGTATTCGTCTATGAAGATTTTTTTGTGTTTTACTTTATCTGAAACAAAACAAAGTGATATTTTCTTGCCATAATGTTTGTATCTGTATGCAAGATTTTCAAAACTACACTATTGAAAAGTTCACTTTTTTCTTTAAAGGTAGTTGGGTTGGGTTTTATTTTTAGGGGGAGAGTTTCTTTGTCTGAAAGAAACGAATCATATTTTTTTGTTGTTCTTAGTGGTTGCAAATGGGACTTTACAAAATGTGTACTAAGAAAGAGAGACAGAACGAGAGACGAGGAGACAGAGAGGAGAGAAAAGAGAGAGATAGAGAACATAAAAGACAGACAGATAGACAGGATAAAGAAGTATTAGCCATAACAATACGGGAAGAGGAAGGAGCACAGAGATGGAACAGATTAAGAAGTGGTGTTTGCAGAAGAACAAAGCAAAACCACCAGCAAAAGACCTACCAAGACAACAAACAACGATGAATTAATTGCATAGAATTGATGTTAAGCAAGTTGAGACACACGACAGAACACAGAGAGAAGACAGATAGAGACCGAAAGACAAAGAAGTTATGACAAAAGCGTAAGAGCCATGAGTACAAAGAGAGGCAATTGGCAAAGACAGAAAACGAAGGTAGAAAGGAAGAGTAAAAGTCAAAAGTCCAGAAAGAGAACAAACAGATACGTATAGAAGTGAGAGAGAGAGAGAGAGAGGAGAGAGAGAGAGAGAGAGAGAGAAGAGAGAGAGAAGAAGAAATGAACGAATGAATTGGAGAAAGAAAGAACAGCACAGAGAGGGCAATTGCAAAGCAAAAGAA
>CM054152.1:55421230-55428730 GCA_028751875.1 Rapana venosa | reverse complement strand
TGAAAGAGAGAGAGTAATGAGAGAGTGAGACTGTGAGAAAGATATAGATAGGAGAGAGAGAGAGAGAGGGAGAGGAGGAGAGAGAGAGAGAGAAGAGGAGAGAGAGAGAGAGAAGAAGTGATTGAGCTAATGAGATAGTGAGAGCAAATAGAGAATAGGAGAGACATCAAAAAAGGGGGAGATAGTGTATGAGAGCGAGCGAGCGAGTGATAGAGAGACATACAGACAGACAGACAGAGCAAGTGAGACACACAGAGAGAGAAACAGACAGAGACAGACAGAGAAAGTAGCACTAACGGGTGAGAGAAAGCACACACGTGTGGCAACAACCACATCCACAAAAATATATCCTCCCAAAATTAAGTATTATCCATATACCCACCCCCACCACCACCACAACCACCCCAATACAAAAACCCTCTTCATCCCTCTTCATCTTCTATTCCATTCTGTTGTCACACAGGTGATGATCAACTGGAAATGAATTGCCAAACTGAAGGGCTTCCCGAATTTTGCACGCTGTGCAGGTATCTTTAAATCTGTCATCAGCCTCACTTCAAGAGAAGTGGGGTCTATACATATGTACATGCTTCTGTATGACTTTGTTGATATCGTGTGTGTTTGTTTGTTTAATTGTGTCTCTGAGTTTGTTTGTTTAAGAGAGAGACAGAGACAGAGAAGGAAAAAGAGGCAGATTTTTGCATAGTTGAAATATTGTTGGTTTAATCGTTTCTTTGTTTGTTTGTTTGTTTGAGAGAGACAGAGACAGACAGAGACAGAGACAGAAAGAGTGAGGGAGAGGAGAGAGAGAGAGAGAACCACAGAGACCACCCTCAAAAATGAAGTTAAGCAATATTGCTTTACCCACCCTTGAACCATAAACCCCACACCCCCAAAAAAAACAACGACAAAAAAACAAAACAAAACAAAAAAACAACAAAACAAACAAACAAACAAAAAACGCCTCATCCCCTTCATCTTCAGTTCTATTCTGCTGTCACTCACACACACACATACACACACACACCACACACACACACACACACACACACCCCACACACACACGCACACACACACACACACCCCACAACACACACAGAGGTGCTGTGGTGCACGTATCTTTAAATCTGTCATCAGCCTCATTTCAAGAGAAGAGTTGTCTACATATGCTTCTGCCTGGCATTGTTGATAATATATTGTCTGTTCAAGAGAGAGAGGGAGAGTGAGAGAGAGAGAGATGGGGGGGGGGGGGGGTAAGAAAGAGGGAGAGAGAGGAGGAGAAAGATAAATGGCATAGCTAAGATCGAGAAAGAGAGGGAGAGACAAGAGAGAGAGAGAGAGAGAGAGAGAGTGAGGAGAGAGAGAGGGGAGAGAGAGAGAGAGAGAGAGAGAGCGAGAGAGAGAGAGAGAGAGAGAAAAGACAGACAGATAGGCGGACGGACAAATACACAAACAGAGATGATGAGGCAGAGAGAGGGGGACAGGGGGTGAGAGAAAGAGAGAGAGAGAGAGAGAGAGAGAGAGAGAGAGAGAGAGAGAGAGAGAGGGAGAGAGAGAGAGAGAGAGAGAGAGAGAGAGAGAGAGAGAGAGAGAAAGCGAGTGAGAGTTATGACAGAGAGGGGAGAGGGAGACACAGAGACAGAGAGAGACAGAGAGACAGACAAGATACAGTGGAGCAGAGTTAGAGAACACACACCTACAGCACCCATAACCACAAAAAGATACCAACACAAAATTAAGAAATATTCCTTTACACACCCCAAGCCCCACCAGCACAACTCCCCTCCCCCTCCACCCCCCCCCCCCCACTCCGTCTAAAAAAACCCATCTTCATCCCTTTTCTTCTTCTGTTCTAATAATAATAATAATAATAATAATAATAATAATGTATGGAATTTATATAGCGCTGGATCTTGTAAAGCAACAAATCAAAGCGCTCAGTTGATTTTTTTTTTCGTGTGAGTATGCGGTTTTTAAAAATTTTGTTATCTGTTCTAGTCTGCTGTCACACACACACACACACACACACACACACACACACACACACACACACACACACACACACACACACACATATATATGAAAACGAACTGGAAATGAATTGCCAAACTGAAGTGCTCCCCCAATTTTGCACTGTGTGCACGTATCTTTAAATCTGTCATCAGCCTCACTTGAAGAGGAGAGGGTTTTACATAATTATGCTGCTGCCTGACATTGGTGATATATTGTTTGTTCAAGAGGGAGAGAGAGAGACAGAGACAGAGACAGAGAGACAGAGAGGCAAATAGACAAACAGAGAGTCACAAAGATAGACAGACAGAGAGATAGTTTAAGGGTTTGTGTATGTTTGTGAAAGAGAAAGAGGGGAGAGAGAGAGGAGAGAGAGAGAGAGAGAGAGAGAGGACAGAGACAGAGATAGAGATAGAGATAGAGACAGACAGACAGACAGACAAGCAGATAGACCGAGACAGGCAGACAGACAGACAGAGACAGTGACGGGGAGACATATAGACAAACAGAGAGTCACAAAGATAGACAGACAGAGAGATAGTTTAAGGGTTTGTGTATGTTTGTGAAAGAGAAAGAGAGAGAGAGAGAGAGAGAGAGAGGAGAGAGAGAGAGAGATGAGAGGAGAGAGAGAGACAGAGAGAGAGAGAGAGACAGACAGACAGACGGTGAGAAACAATAAGAGAGACAGGGGCGAAGAGACACAGACTGAGACGGAGACAAAGAAACAGAAACAGAAACAGAGAGAAAACACAAATGTGGCCACAACCATAGCCCCTAAACATTAATATACCCTCTCCAAATTAAGCAATGTTCCTTTACCAACCCTCACCACCACAACCCAAAGAAAGAAGAAACATCCTTTAGCTCTTCTCTTCAACTGTTCCATTCTGCTGTCATACAGGTGATGATCAACTGGAAATGAATTGCCAAACTGAAAGGCTTCTCCCAACTTTTCACTTTGTGCTGTGCACGTATCTTTAAATCTGTCATCATCCACTTTTCTAGAGGAGAGAGGTGTACATATGCTTCTGCCTGACATTGTTGATATATTGTTTGTTTAAAAGAGAGATAGAGAGGATGAGTGAGATAAAGAGAGAGTGAGAGAGAACGAGAGAGTGAGAGATAGAGACAGAGAAAGACAGACAGACGGGCAGGCAAACAGACAGGCAGAGAGACAGACAGACAGACTGACAGACAGACGGATAGTGAAGGATGCACGGAGACAGAGAGAGGCACAGAGAGAGAGAGAGAGAGAGAGAGAGAGAGAGAGAGGGGAGAGAGAGAGTGAGAGAGAGAGAGGAGAGAGAGAGAGAGAGAGAAAGAAAGAAAAGAAGAGAGAGAGAGTGAGAGAGAGAGAGAGAATGTAGAAGCATTTTTACTGTTCTATTCTTGTATAATTTTGGTTTGCGGTTTGGTTTTTTGGTTTTGGTTTGGATTTTTTCTTTTGCTTCGAGGATGTAGTTGATATTGCTCACAGGTGAAGCAAACGAAACACCTGCAACTTGACTTAAATATTGGACACAGTCATTTTCACGCAGGCTTGCTAAAAAAAATACTGTTTTGGTGATGTTCCATTAGACAACATGTTCAACTTCATAAGAAAATCAATTATAATCTGTATGAACGAGTAAAGATATCATAGTTTTGTCATTAAGGAAAGGTTGATTTAAATATTTGTTTTTTTATTTGTCATATTCTGTGTCATTTAATGCTACACACTTTATTCTAGAAATTAGGAACTATCCTGGATTGGCCCTTATGGTTGGCCAGGTCGTTGATAATTGAAATGACAGTAGAGTTGTGTTTAAACCCCGTTTTAATCCGTATATGGCTGCGTATTTTATATAAAACGTTCAACATTTTACGAGGTGAAAGACCTGATAAGCCTCTGTGGTTGTTTTACTATAAACAACCGTATTTGATTGATCGGATTGTAACTGAACTTCAGTTGTAAGATTTCGTTCGATAATTTTCAGAGAAAAACTAAGAAAAAAGACAGAGACATGGACAGAAATAAGAGTTACGTAACCAGAAAGACATAGAGAGACAGACAGACAAAAAGGCAGATACAGACAGAGAAATAGATAGAGAGACAAGAATCTATGCAGACATTCATATTGACATTCGAACACATAAATATAAGAGAGAAGTACTAACCTACATTTCACAATCCAGGCACCCATCAAGGCAGACAGGCAGGCAGGCAGGCAGGCAGGCAGGCAGGCAGGCAGAGAGACAGAGAGAAAGACGCATTCTTGAAATGCTCTTTTCAAATAACTACCAATATGACTGTTTTGAATCAAGTGCACCAATAATAATTTTCAATTATCTCAACCTCATCTAAAAGTTCTAGCACAAAACATAATCAAAACCAATGGAAGTACTTTAAAACACATTGACTATTCTTAAACTCTGCGTTTACCCCTCTCCATGCATAAACAACCCCTACATTTCCCCTTTGGAAAGCACACCCCACACACACACCACACACACACACACACACACACACACACACACACACACACAAACAAACAAACAAACAAACAGGAATAAGCACATAAGTGCTTATTTCCATTATCCTTGATATAAAAGAATAAAAGAATAAATACGATTAAAAAAATCTAAAACAAACACACACACACAAAGATAATTTACAAAACTGCACACACACAGGGACTGCATGAAACAAAAAACATATGAGTGTTTATTCCATTATCATCGAAATAAAAGAATAAAAAAGATAAAATAAAAGAATACATTTTAAAGAGAGTGACATAAAATAAAACACACACACACACACACACACACACACACACACAAAACACACACACACACTCACCATAAACACACACACATAACACACACACACAAAACTGAAAATCCCTTTGACACTCTCTCTCTCTCTCTCTCTCTCTCTCTCTCTCTCTCTCTCTCTCTCTCTCTCCCCTCTCCTCTCTCTCTCTCTCTCTCTCTCTGTGTCAGAATATGCACGGTCCTACTAAGTCTTTAAAAGCTTCCTGTGTTTGTTTTGCCAACTGGCCTGCCATCTTCATGCAGTGCTATTCGTTCTTCATCAATGTACTCTACTGTCCATTACAGCTGGAATCCTATCAGTCATCTCCTCTGGTATTTCTGGAAGCGATGTTCTGAGAATGAAGATCTCCGGAATGTCGAAAGGTAGAAAACACACATACACGCACACACTGGTACACACAGATATGCACGCAGATACGCACGCACACGCATGTATACACACACGCACGCACGCACGCACACACACACACACAAACACACAAACACATACACACGCGCATCACACACGCACACACCACACATGCACACACGCGCGCACACACACACACACACACACGCACGCACATCACACACGTACATAAACACACACTCACAAACACAAACACGCATATACAAACACACACATACAAACACAATAACACATCCTCTTACACACAAACAAGTGTGTGTGCACGCGCGCACACATACATTTTACACACACATACACAAACAAACGCACACAAACCACACACTAAGATACACACAAACATAGACGCAAACACATACACAAAGACATAGACACACATAACACACACAAACACAAACAGACAAGCACACACACGCACACACACACAACACACACACACATACACACGCGCACACACACACACACACACACACACACACACACACACACAGAGATGACGACGAACTGGAAATGAATTGCCAAACACAGGAGCTTCTCAAATCTGCAAGCTGTGCAGGTGTCTTTAAATCTGTCATCAGCCTCATTTCAAGAGAAGTGAGATCTATAAGCTTCTGCTGACATTATTGCTATATTGTTTGTTGAAGAGAGAGAGAGAGTAAGAGAAAGAGAGAGATAGAGAGAGAGAGAGACAGACAGAGACAGACTGACAGACAGACATACAGAGAGACAGAGAGAGACAGAGACAGATATAGAGACTGTGATAGAGACAGAGAGACAGGCTGGTAGACAGACAGACAGACAGACAGTCAGACACATAGACAAACAGACAGACAGAAACACACACACACACACACACACACACACGTGCGCGCGCACGCGCGCACGCACACACACACACACACACATACATGTTTGATTGTTTATTTCCTTGTTGTGGTTGTTCATGTTGATTCATCTTTTGTTGTTGTTTTATTCAGTTGTTTGTATGGTTGAAGGTTTGTGTATGTATGTGTGTGAGGGGGGGGGGGGGAAGCAGTTGGTGTGAATTCTTAAACTTTTATTCTGTTTTGTCTTCTTTGTTTGTTTTGGTTTGGTTTTTCTTTGTTGCTTGTTTGTTTGTGTTATGACGGATATTTTTTCAAGATATTTGAATTATTTGAATTGTATGGATTAATATTTTTCTGGGTTTTTTGTTTTGTTTTTTACTTCCCATATGCATATGTTATTGTTTTTCTTGTTTGATTTGTATAGTTTACCATAGATTAGGTTTTTTTATTCTATGTCTGCATATACATTATCTTTTTTTCCTCGCTTTTTTTTCTTTGGATAGATGGCTTGATGAAAAAAAGCAAATGCACTGCTTATTCAATGTACCATCTGAAAATAAAAGTTTGACTTTGACTTTGACACACACACACACACACACACACGCACGCACGCACGCACACGCACGCACACACACACACAAACACACAAACACACACACACACAAACACACACACACACAAACAACACGCACACACACACACACCACATATGACGATGAACAGGAAATAAATTGCCAAAAATACACGAGCTTCTCAAATCTGCAAGCTGTGCAGGTATCTTTAAATCTGTCATCAGCCTCATTTCTAGAGAAGTGGGGTCTATAAGCTGCTGCTGACATTATTGCTATATTGTTTGTTCAAGAGAGAGAGAGAGAAAGAGAGAGAGGGTGAGAGGGAGAGATAGAGACAGACAGACAGACAGACAGACAGAGACAAACAGACAGAGACAGAGAGAGACAGAGACATATATGGAGACTGTTTTATTGATTTATTTTTATTTTTAATTTATTCTTTTATATCGAGGATAATGGAATAAGCACTTATGTGCTTTTTTTCATCCAGTCCCCGTGTGCATGCGCTTTTTGTAAATGCTGTCATCTGTTCCCACCGGCACACATGGCCTACTCTTCCGAAAAGCGGAACAGGATTTAACGTGCGCGGAAGATGTTTTGTGATGAAGACAGAGAGGCAGACTGATAGGCAGAGAGACAGACTGGTAGACAGACAGACAGACAGAAAGATAGACAGTCAGATACATACACAAACAGACAGACAGAAACACACACACACAAACACACACACACACACACACACACACACACACAAGCACACGCGCGCGCGCGCACACACATACACACACGCACAAAAACACAAATACACTCACGCACGCACACCCCAGACACACACTTTCACACACACGCACACTTACACACACACACACAC
>CM054152.1:55381230-55418730 GCA_028751875.1 Rapana venosa | reverse complement strand
GACAGAGACAGAGAGGAGGTGGAGAAGGAGGAGGAGGAAGAAGAAGAAGAAGAAGAAGAAGAAGAAGGAGGAGGTGATGATGATGATGATGATGATGATGATGATGATGATGATGATGATGATGATGATGACAATGACGATGACGACGAAGACGACGACGGCTATCTTATGTCTTCTAGTCAATGGGTTTAAAATTGTGCTCACAATTGATGTGTGTGCGTGCGTGCGGGTGTTTGCGTGTGTGTGCGCATGCGCGCGTGTGTGTTGGTGTGTGTCTGTGTTCGTGACATTTTATTTGAAAACCAATATGAAATATAGCTTTTGTGTCTTTGATATATTTGATGTGTATCAATCTGCCTGTCAGTATTGTAATTGCCCTTCATGGATTGATTAAAGTGTTTTTGACTTGACTTGACTTGACTTGACCAGACAGAGAGACAGAGAGAAAAAGACAGTAACAGCAAGACAAACCAACACACAAGAATCCAAAGCTAGACAAAAAGGAGGCGGGGGACAGAAAAATGAAACAGAGCTAAAAGAGACACACAGCACTACCCACCAAACACACACACACAACTCTCCAGCAATGGCACAACCCTCTCCACTTCCCAGCTATGGCAGGAAGACGGATGAGGTGTGAAACGGCAGCGGAAGAACACACAAATGAAAGGCACGTGGCACACATACTTTTCACTCAGCAGCTATTATGCGAAAGAGCATTCCAAACGTGAGGTCCACCTGACGCTCCTTTATTTAGTAGCCACAGGCTGAAGGGGGGATCATTGTCTGCTGCTTGACACCTCTGCACAGCTTTGCTGATCGTCGTGATTGTGTTTTTTTGGGGGGTCTATGTTGTTACGTTATTGTGTATTTCTTCATCTGTTTGTTAGGTCAGTGGGTGCGTTACTTGTTTAATTGAAGATAAAACAGTTGTGCTTCTTTTTGTGTATTTCTCTCTCTCTCTCTCTCTCTCTCTCTCTCTCTCTCTCTCTCTCTCTCTCTCTCTCTCATCTCTATATATCTATATCTATCTATCTATCTACCTCTCTCTCTCTGTATATATATATATATATATATATATATATATATATATTTTTATATATATATATATATATATATATATATATATAAACAAAGAAACGGCAGCAATAAAGACAGAGAACCATTAGTCGAAGACAAAGAAGCATTTCTAAAGACAAAGAAAATGTAACTTTCCAATTACTGATCTTACAAGTTACATACTATGAAAATTAATGTTTTCTTTGGATAACGATTTTAAAAAGCCCTAAAATAAGAGAGTAAACTCATCTTTCTAAGTACAAGCGGACTGTGCACATTTGTTTGCTACCTAACCTAGTACTGGGTGAGATAGAGAGAAGGAGAGAGATATATACTAGTCCAAATAGTATCACAGACACAGACACACACACACACACACACACACACACACACACACGCTTCATCCCCATCAAATTCCAAACACATGCAGCTTTCAAAACAGCAAAGAAACATCAACAGCAAAACAAAACAAAAACAAAAAACTCCGAAAAACAGAAACCATCAACTGAAGAAAATTGAGCAACCCTGCAGATAAAAAAAAAATCCTTTCAATTACTGACCTTAAAACTTGCACTGTGTGAAGCGTGTTATTGGGAAAAACGATTTTTTAAATGACCCGGAAATGAAACAATGACTCAAGCTGGGCACAGCTCAGTGACCTCCCTTTGGCATTCATCACTTGAACCCATTCAAAATCTGACGCCATTTTTTCAGTCAGGGGCAGCAACCCTTGAGAAAAGCAAACCAAGCGGAAGACAAGACGCGACAACGAGAGTTTAGACAGTGGAAAACCATGACATATTGAAATTGAAAGGTGTTTGACAAACAGTAGTAGTAGTAGTATTAGCAGCAGCAGCAGCAGCAGTAGCAGCAGCAGCAGCAGCAGCAGTAGTAGTAGTAGTAGTAGTAGTAGTAGTGGTAGTAGTTGCTGTTGTTGTTGTTGTAGTATAACGTTGATGATACTGATGGTGATAATGATGATGGCACCAGAGGGAAAGTGAGAGAGAGAGAGAGAGAGAGAGAGAGAGAGAGAGAGGGAGGGAGAGAGAGAGAGAGAATGAGAGAGGGAGAGAGAGAGAGAGAGAGAGTGGGGAGACAGACAGACAGACAGACAGACTGACTGACTGACTGACTGACAGATAGACACACAGACTATCAGAGACATAAGAAGGCAGATAAGGACAAAGAGAGACAAACAGACACAGTGAGAGAAATACAAGCCGTCAAACCAGCTAGACAAACCAACAGACAGACTGACTGACACACATGATTATAAAAAAAAGCATACAAACAGTGCATAGCCTTTCATAGTATTGCATTACACTGCATTGCTATGCATTGTATTGTGTTATATTGTGGTGCAATGTATTGCAGTGTGGTGTATTGTATTGTACTGTTTTCAGTCATGAGATAATTGTTTGCATGAAATTTGGGCTGTTCTTTCGGGAAGAGAATATCACTACAAGATTAACGCCACTGTTTTCTTGTTTATGTAGGAATATAAATTTGTGCTCTTACCATAGTAGCTTGTTCAGCATAAATTTGCCAGGGACAGCTGCTTTGTCACTGTAGTTGTTGTTGCTTTGATTTTACATTCGTTCACTCAAAGTTCTGTTATGTTCAAGGTTATGTTATGTGCACTGAATGCAAGTTGCACACGGTACTTATGTTACTGCTTTGCCAAAAAGACTCACAACATGACAACCACTACAACTTCTAGTGGATAGAAGATATGCTTCATTATAAATTGGGATTGAATCCACACATCTTAAATTACAGATAGGTACGCTACCTGTAGACCACTGATCCATCAATAAAAGCTACATTGATGAGGGGAAAAACAAAGAAAGACATAAACAAAAATCCACCCATCAGCCAACCAGCCATTCAACTAAACAGCAAACTAGCCAGCCAACCAACCAGCCAACCTACTAAACAAATCATACTTTTGTCATCACAAATTTAATTTGTCCGGGCGTTCACCCTTTCCAACGATCAGCACAAACAAAAAAGAGAGTTTTCAAAGTCTTGACAGTTGAAATACATTATGTTGTGCAAGTTACCAAAGGGGGAAAATGTAGGTAAAAGGAAGTGACAATGGTGTGAACTGGGAGACAGTGATAAATGACACGAAAGAAAATGTGACCTAAGGGACAAAGGTGATAAATAAAAGAGTCAACTTCACGGCAAAGAGAAAACAACAAAGTAAGGTAATGTGTCCCCTGTTGGGACCCTGAGGGCCTGTCAGTATAGATAGCATCCCCACCTTTTGGAAATTATGTGGTGGAAAATGTTATCTTTCTGTCCCTCTCTTTGATCCCACCTTGTTCATATTTTTCCTACCATATTATGGTCTGTTCTGTCTTCTTGGTCTATTCGTCTGCCTTTTCTTCCCAAAAAGACTTTTTGAAAATAAACATTATCTTCGAGCCAAAGTCGAATGCTCTGGGCCTGACTTGCCATGCACTTAATGGCAACACAACGCATTTTTGCTCATATTATGAAAGAAAGCAATAGCTGGCGTCTGAGTATTCAACAGATATTGGGAAGAAGCATTCTTATCAGAGTGGCCTGATTTACATAAGTTTGCCAAGGACAACCGTTTTAATGCTGTGGGCTCTGTTGTGTCCATTGAAAGGTAGTTCCACATTTTACTTCAATTTTTTAAAAATAACTTTCGTCCAAATAACAGGAACCAAGATGGTCATTCAAGTTCTAGTGGATGGCAGACATGTTTGGTCACAATCAGGCAACAATCCCACTCATCTCAAATTAAAGACAGGTATGTTACCTCCAGACCACTGATCTAGAAATATATTTGTGAACAAAGAAACAAAAAGACAACCACTCAACCAGCCAACATACCAACCAGCCCATCAATCAGCCACTCAGCAAGCCAACCAACAAGAAAATGAATAAATAAACTAACCAGCCAACCAGCCATCCAGCCAACCAATCAACCCACCAAACGAACCAACCAACCAGCCCACCAATCAACCCACCAAACGAACCAACCTTTTGTCATCACAAATTTCATTTGTCCGGGCATTCACCCTTTGGAACAGTCAGCGCAAACAAGAAAGAAAGTTTCAAAGTCTTGACAGTTAAAATGGATTATTTTTGGTGTAAGCTACCTAAGGGAGGAAATTGTAGGTTAAAGGGAATAAAAACAGTGTGAACAGGGTGACAGTGATATATGACACAAAAGAAATGCGACCTAAGGGACAAAGGTAATCATAAAAGAGTCAACTTCAAAGCCAAGAGGAAAATACAAAGCAAGATAATTTGTTATGCATAAAAGATATATGGAAAAAAATAATATGCTTGTGTGTGTGTGTGTGTGTGTGTGAGAGAGAGAGAGAGAGAGTGAGAGAGAGAGAGAGAGAGAGAGAGAGAGAGAGAGAGAGAGAGAGAGACAGACAGACAGACAGACAGACAGACAGACAGACCAACGAACAGACATAGGCATTCCTCATTTCTAATATGGAAGTTTATTTCCTATGTTTTGCCATCTTTGTTCCATTCTCTTTCCACCTATGAAATCTGTGTTCACCTGAGCATATTCCTTTCCCCCTTGCACTGGGCTTACCATTCCTGTCTGTCTGTTTGGCTGTCTGTCTCTGGCTCTGCCTCTCTGTCTGTCTGTCTCTCTCTCTCACATGCGTGTTGTGTTTCTCTTTTGTGATGGCTTTTGTTGATTTTGTTATTAGCGTTTTCTGAGGGCCTGGTATAAAGTACTTTTAATATTATGATATATTTATATATATATATATATATATATATATATAAATATATATATATATATATATATATATATATATATATATATATATATATATATATATATCGCTTTCTCACTCGCTCTCTTCTTCTTCTTCTTCTTCTTCTTTCTTCTTCTTCTTTTTCTTCTTCTTCTTCTTCTTCTTCTTCTTCTTTTTCTTCTTCTTCTTCTTCTTCTTTTTCTTTTTCTTCTTCTTCTCCTACATCTTCATCTTCTTCCTCTTCCTCTTCTTTGCATCCTTCTTCTTTACATTCTTCTTTGCATTCTTCTTTGCATTTTTGGAATTCTTCTTCTTCTTCTTCTTCTTCTTCTTCTTCCTCCTCCTCCTCCTCCTATTCTACCACCCTCAGTCCATCCCAACATTAACCCTCTTGTTGTTGGATTCTACAGAGCTAAGCTGCCTGTAGATTTTGATATCTTTGAAGGTTTTCTACCCCCCAACTGACTTACTTTACTCCTAAGACTATTGTGTGTGTGTGCATGACAAGCTATGAAGCTGAATTTTTTTCACAAGCTAGGTATTTCTTTGTACAAGTTTATGTGTCTGGTCACCAGATGTCTTGTCATTGTCACCTTATTTGTCACCAATCACAGGTAAAAGTATGGTATATATTATGATAAAACGGCAAATCCTGCATTGGTTTGACAATAGTTAAAGCATGTTAGTATCCCAGCTGATGTGTTTACCAATAGTTATGTGCAATAGTACTTCAAGGATGTGTCACACAATGTCCCCATAGCACCTGTTGTTTTATGGTATGTCTCGGGGAGACAAAAGTTTTGTTTGACTATTTTTTCTTTTGAAAACAAGTCATATTCAATCAACTTGTGACCTTTATACTGCAGTTCATATCTGCGTGTGCTACCACATGTTTGTTAACTGTACAGAAGTGTATTATTGTACATGACTGTCACATTATCACCAGGTATGACAAATTCGAAACAAACACAGAACTTCTGTAACTCTATAAACTTTTAATGTTGGTAGTCTCTAAAGTAGTCCTAGTGGTGGCACAGGGTCACATCACATCACAAAAGCACAAATTATGGATGTATGGGGGGTGTACCCATTGCTCTCACCTGGAGAACCTTGGCAGACCAGAGACCTATTTTATTTTCCTTCTTGCTATTTTCGTTATCGGCATATCTGTTTGTTTCTGCCATTGCAGTTTCAAAGCAAAAGTGTGGTAATAATGAGAAACCAGTCAAAAGGCATCGTATTCAGGTGTCTATGCCGCAGACTGGCAGGAAGGTCAAATGTATCCACAGTCCGTGTGTGTAGCACAGGTTAGGAATGTGCAGTGTAGCACGTTGTTTTCAGGCTCACTCTTCTCCCTAACTGCAGCATTTCCTTCCTCCTCTTCTTCGTTTAATATCGGACTCACTATACAATTCTCGTTCAAATGTTTCTACTTCCAAGACAATAACATTCAATTTATCATCTCGCTAATCAGATGAATCGTCTGCTACTAAAGAAAACGCCTTTTTCTCCGCCACACTGCACCATTGAAAAGCATTCGCTGGTCGCTGGCTGTTATTTCTTCCCTTCCTCCTCACTGCACGCATGTTAGTGGTCTACATTATCACTGGCACTCTCTGAAACCCTCCTTGCATCGCCCCACCAATTTTCAGACACATAGTGTAAAAACCACGAGGTCTGTGTGTGATGGAAAAGTACTGCCCACGTGGGCAACACCAACTGTCGGCTGCGGTGGTATTGGAATCTAGTGGTGGCCGACAATACTGCCGGCAGCGGCCCTATCAGGAAGAAGACGGTTAAGTGACCAATGTAGAGGATACATTTTTTTCAGGACAGCAAGTTTCCCTTTGACATTGCTAATTTACCACCAGATGAAGGCAGTGATAGCTGTGTGTGCTGCACGTGACACACGCTCATTCTCTCCCTGACAGTCTTCACTTTGCTCCTGTCAGCAGGGCAAGGCCTATTTCCTTTAACCCACAACACCCCACTGGGCAGATCACATGGAAGGGCACACTGACCTATGATGTTATCCATACTGTTTTGATTCTTAGCTTTTTTAATTGATGGCAAGATCATGTTGAGATGAGTATTGTGCAATTCGTGTGACTCTATGTGTGTGTATATTCTTTCTTTGTTCTTCTCTGTCTCTGTCTATGTCTGTCTGTCTGTATATATATATACATATATATATATATATAAATATATATATATATATATTATATATATATATATATATATATATATATATATATAATATATATATATATATATATATATATCGTTCTTTCTTGATAAAGAAGGCTGCATTTGTGTACTTTGTATTGTTATTTTATGAGGGCCTGGACTAAAGAAGCCTCTGGCTTACCCAATTACCCTCAATAAGTTCTCTCTCTCTCTCTCTCTCTCTCTCTCTCTCTCTCTCTCTCTCTCTCCCTCTCTTTCCTTCTTCTTCTTCTTTTTCTAAAATTGGAGGATAAATTTCATTCATGACGAACAAATTTCCCTCTGACATTGCCCATTTACCACCAGATGAAGGCAGTGATAGCTCTGTGAGCTGCACTGACACACACTCATTCTCTCCCTGACAGTCTTTGTTTTGCTCCTGTCAGCAGGGCAAGGCCTATTTCCTTTAACCCACTACATCCCACTGGGCAGATCACATCCAAAGGCACACTGTCGTAATAAGCATGCATGATGTTTTGTTTGTTTGCTTTTTTAAATGAGATGAAAACCACAATAAGATGAGTATTGTGTAATTGCTGTGTCTCGTCATCTGTCTGGTTTCTTTCTCTTTTCTGTTTTGTCTGTATTTGCTTCTATCCATCTTTCTCTCACTTTTTATGTCTCTGTCTCTGTTTCTGTCTCTTCCTCTGTCTCTGTCTCTTTCTTCTTTTTTGTGCTCTCTCTGTCTCTGTTTCTGTCTCTGTCTCTCTCTCTCTCTCTCTCTCTCTCTCTCTCTCTCTCTCTCTTTCCCCCTATCTCTCCAACTTTTGATAATACAAAGCAGGCTGTGATTTTTGAAACATAGTTTTTGCTGTCTTTTTTTGTTGTTTTCTAAGGGCCTGGGCTAATAAAGCTTCTGGCTTATTGAATTAACCTCAACAAAAATGCTTAGTCTGTCTGTCTCTCTGTCTCTGTTTCTCTCCCTTTATCTCTCCCTCTCCCCTTTCCCTCTCTCCCCTCTCTTCTTCTAACACCCCCAGTCCATTTCAACAGCAAGTGACCACTGTGGAGGACACATTATATTCAGGACACACAAGTATCACTCTGGTATTGTCTATTTACCACCAGATGAAGGCAGTGAAAGCTGTGTGAGCTGCAAATGACACACACTGCCATTCTCTCCCTGACAGTCTTCACTTTGCTCCTGTTAGCAGGGCAAGGCCTATTTCCTTTAACCCACTACATCCCGCTGGGCAGATCACATCAAAAGGCACACTGTCATAATGATCATGCATGATGTTTTGTTTGTTAGCTTTTTTATTTATAGGAAATCGCATTGAATGAGTATTGTGTTCTTGGTGTGTCTCATCATATGTCTGTATTCTTTCTTTTTGCTATTTTGCCTGTCTCTGTTTCTATCCACCTTTCTCTCAGTCTCTGTTGCCCTGTTTCTGTCTCTGTTTCTCTCACCTCTCCTTTTAACTTTTGATAACATAAAGCAGGTTGTGTTTGTTGTCGTTGTTGTTTTTGTTTTAAATTGCTGTTTTTGTGGGCCTGGGTTAATAAAGCATCTGGCTTATTAAATTAACCTCTACAAGAAAATTCAACCTGTCTGCCTGTCTGTCTGTCTATATGTCTGTCTGTCTGTCTGTCTCTCTGTCTCTTTCTCTGTCTCTCTCCCTCTCCCTCTTTCCCCTCTCCCCTCTCTTCTTCTAAAACCCCCAGTCCGTTTCAGCAAGAAGTGACCACTCTGGAGGATACATTCTATTCAGGACACACAATCTTCATTCCGAATTTGCCCATGAAGGCAGCAATAGCTGTGTGTGCTGCACGTGAGACATGCTCATTCTCTCCCTGACAGTCTTCACTTTGCTCCTGTCAGCAGGGAACAGCCTATTTCCTTTAACCCACAACACCCCACTGGGTAGATCACATGGAAGGGCACACTGACCTATGGTATATCCATACTGTTTTGATTCTTAGCTTTTTTTAATTGATGGAAAGATCATGTTGAGATGAGTATTGTGCAATTAGTGTGACTCTATGTGTGTGTATATTCTTTCTTTGTTCTTCTCTGTCTTTGTCTCTGTCTATGTCTGTATATATATATATATATATATATATATATATATGTATATATATATACATATATATATATATATATATATATATATATATATATATATATATATATATATATATATATCGCTCTTTCTTGATAAAGAAGGCTGCATTTGTGTAATTTGTAGTGTTATTTTATGAGGGCCTGGACTAAAGAAGCCTCTGGCTTACCCAATTACCCTCACTAATCTCTCTAACTCTCACTCTCTTTCTCTCTCTCTTTTCTTCTTGTTCTTGTTCTTGTTCTTCTTCTTCTTCTTCTTCTTCTGCTTCTTCTTCTTCTAAATATGGAAGAGATATTTTATTCAGGACACACACATTTCACTCTGACATTGCCCATTTACCACCAGATGAAGGCAATGATAGCTGTGTGAGCTGCACGTGACACACACTCATTCTCTCCCTGACAGTCTTCACTTTGCTCCTGTCAGCAGGGCAAGGCCTATTTCTTTTAACCCACTACATCCCACTGGGAAGATCACATCGAAAGGCACACTGTCGTAATGAGCATGCATGATGTTTTATTTGTTTGCTTTTTTAAATGAGAGGAAAACCACATTGAGATGAGTATTGTGTTATTAGTGTGTCTCATCATCTGTCTGGTTTCTTTCTCTTTTCTGTTTTGTCTGTATTTGCTTCTATCCATCTTTCTCTTACTTTTTGTGTGTCTGTCTCCATTTCCGCCCCCCCCCCCTCTCTCTCTCCCCTATCTCTCCCCTATCTCTCTAAATTTTGATATTTAAAGCAGGCTCTGGGATTTTTAAGTTTTTGCTGGGTTTGTTTATTGTAGTTTTCTGAGGGCCTGGGCTAATAAAACCTCTGGCTGATTGAATTAACTTCAACAAAAACGCTCAGTCTGTCTGTCTGTCTATCTGTCTCTTTTTCTTTCCCTCTATCTCTCCCTCTCCCATCTCCCCCTCTCTCTTCTCTTCTTCTAACACCCTCAGTCCATTTCAACAACAAGTGACCACTGTGGATTATACATTCAATCCAGGACACCAACGTTTCACTCTGACGTTGCCCATTTACCACCAGATGAAGGCAGAAATAGCTGGGTGTGCTGCACGTGACACACGCTCATTCTCTCCCTGACAGTCTTCACTTTGCTCCTGTCAGCAGGGCAAGGCCTTTTCCCTTTAACCCACTACATCCCACTGAGCAAATCACATGGAAGGGCACACTGACCTTTGGTATATCCATTTTGTTTTGGTTTTTATCTTTAAAAAAAGAATTAATGGCAATATCATGTTGAGATGAGGATTGTGCAATTGGTGTGTCTCTCTGTGTGTGTTTATTCTTTCTTTGTTCTTCTCTCTGTCTGTCTCTGTCTCTGTCTGTTTTGTCTGTATATATATATAATATATATATATATATATATATATATATAATATATATATATATAATATATCACTTTTTTCTTGATAAAGAAGGCTGTATTTGTATAATTTGTATTGTTTTTTTATGAGGTCCTGGACTAAAGAAGCTTCTGGCTTACCCAATTACCCTCACTAATCTCTCTCTCACTCTCCCTCTCTTTTCTTCTTCTTCTTCTTCTTCTAAAATTGGAGAAGACATTTTATTCAGGACACACAAATTTCACTCTGACTTCGCCAATTTACCACCAGATGAAGGCAGTGATACCTCTGTGAGCTGCACATGACAAACACTCATTCTCTTCATGACAGTCTTTGTTTTGATCCTGTCAGCAGGGCAAGGCCTATTTTCTTTAACCCACTACATCCCAATGGGCCGATCACATCCAAAGGCACACTGTCGTAATGAGCATGCATGATGTTTTGTTTGTTTGCTTTTTTAAATGATAGGAAAACCAGATTGAGATGAGTATTGTGTTATTAGTGTGTCTTGTCATCTGTCTGTATTCTTTCTCTTTTGCTGTTTTGCCTGTATCTGTTTCTTTCCATCTTTCTCTCAGTCCCTATTACTCTGTCTCTGTTTCTCTCACCTCTCCCTCTAATTACTGATAACATAAAGCAGGTTGTGTTTTTGTTGTTGTTGTTTGTATATTGCTGTTTTCTGTGGGCCTGGGCTAACAAAGCACCTTGCTTATTGAATTAAACTCTACACAAAAAATCAACCTGTCTGCCTGTCTGTCTATCTGTCTGTCTGTTTGTCTGTCTGTCTGTCTGTCTCCCCGTATCTGTCTCTCATCCCTCTCTCCTTCTCCCTCTCTCCCCTCTCTTCTTCTAAAACCCCCAGTCCATTTCAGCAACAATTGACCACTCTGGAGGATACATTCTATTTAGGACACACAAGCTTTGTTCCGAATTTGCCAATTTACTACCAGATGAAGGCAGCAATACCTGTGTGTGCTGCACGTGACACACGCTCATTCTCTCCCTGACAGTCTTCACTCTGCTCCTGTCAGCAGGGAAAGGCCTATTTCCTTTAACCCCCAACATCCAACTAGGCAGATCACATCAAAGGTCACAATGCCCTATAGTGCATGCATGATGTTTTGTTTATTTGCTTCTTTAATTAATCGCAAGATCATGTTGAGGTGAGTACTGTGCAATGGGTGTGTCTCTTCATGTGTATGTATTTCTCTGCTTTGTTTTATCTTTCCTTGTTTTTTATCTGTCTTTGTCCATCTCTTATCTTTTAGTCTCCGATTTCTGTATTTGACATCATTTGTGTCTTACTTTTTCTGTTCCTTTGTATCTCCTATCTATCCCTGACACTTAATATATTTTTTATCTCTATAATGTTATGCCTCTCTGCCTCTACCCTCCTTTTGTCTTGTGTTTTCCTATCATTTTGTATCTCTCTTATTCTCTGTCTTTCCTCTTGACATATTCTTGTTCTTTTGTTTCTGTTGGTGTTGATGTTGGTGGTGGTGGTGGCGGTGATGGTTGTGGCTGCCTTCTTCTTCTTCCTTTTCTTCCTCCATAAATTCAAATTCAAATTATTCAGATTCTTCTTCAAATTTGTCTTTTTCTTCAAATTCTTTTTCTTCAAATTCTGCTACAATGTTTTCATTAAATTCTTCTCCAACTTATTTAAACTCTTCAATTTTTTCTTCTTCTTGAACGTTTTCATGGTTTTTGATTTCTTTTCTTGTTTATTCTTCTTCCAAGTATTCCTCACATTCTTCAAATCCTCCTTCTTTATCACCTCCCCCACCTTTCTTTCTTGTCTGTATGTTACCTTTTCCATCACATCCCCTTACTCTGTATTTCTAGTTTTTGTTATCTCCACAAATGACTAGTCTGTGCACAGAACAAGTTTCCACTCCAGTGTAACCGTCCGCACTAAACACTGTCATTAGAATTAATGGGGAACACAGTGATTGCTGTGGACCAGGCTTGTGACACATGGTCAGTCTTTATTTACAGTCCAAATGTGTCCCTGTTTGTGCCCTGTCTGTCTACCTTGTGAAGATGGATTTTAACTATTGGCAACATGCGCAAACTTGTGTGAGGTGTTTGCCTTCAAAAGGGAAATTTAGTACATATTGGTGTATTTGAGCTTCCAATCCAATCCGAGCCTTTTGTTTATAGACCCGCTGACGACATAGGCATATCAGGGCTTTTACATAGTCATTTAAATCTCAGATTAAAACTGTGCAACTATACACCGAATAAAACGGGGTATAAAACCAACTCTACTGTGGCAATGCCCTGGCCAACCATAAGGGTCAACCCAGGACGGGCACCACATTGTGGGAAAACCATATCAGTGGAACAGGATAGCCTAGTGGTTAGAACATTGCGCTCGCATTTTGACAACCCGGTTTGATTCCTGTTCAAGGTGATATTTTCCCCTGGAGTTAACATCAGTGAAAACTCTACTCTCCCCTAAAGTCCTTCGGATGGTACTATAAACCAAGGCCCCATGTGCGAGTGCACACAGAACATCTTGAGCACATGTCAAATCCTGTTCTGCTTTTCATAAGAGTACTCCATTGTGTGCCAGTGGGAACAGATAGCATAATTTACGAAACTGCATACAACAGGGACTGGATGTAAAAAGCGCATATGTGCTTATTCCATTTTCCTCGATATAAAAGAACAAAATATCAAAAAAAAATTAAAAACATATCAACCACACATAAGTGTATTTTGGCTTGAGGGAAACACCACCCTCAGTATGCCATAAGAATTCACTGTTTCTGTTTCTGTGTATCTCTTTTTCTCTGTCTCTGCTTCTTTCTCTGTCACTCCCTGTCCATATGTCTGTCATTCTGTTTTTATGTCTTTTTATCTGTTGGTCTATCTATTTGTCTGTCTGCCTTTCTGTCCGTCTGTGTGTCTCGCTGTCTCTGTATCTGTCTCTCTGTCTGTCTGTCTGTCTGTCTGCCTGTCTGTCTGTCTGTCTCTCTCTCTCTCTCTCTCTCTCTCTCTCTCTCTCTCCCTCCCTCCCTCCCTCCCTTCTATTTCCCTCCAATACCCTATCTCCTACTTGTCATTTTAAACCACATGCACATTTTCCATTACAGGCAAGCCATTTTACTGGACATGCCCAATGGACTTGCTGATGAAGGCAGTAACTGCTGTGGACCCTGCACGTGACACATGGTCATTCTGTCCTTGACAGTCGACATTTCCCCACTGTGGGGGCTGCCTTATTTTAACCCACGACATTCTGGCGCAGATAGTTGGGCAAAGGAGCAATGGTTGCCAACTTGTACATGCTATATTTTTTGCACTTGGTGTTTGTATAGTTAGAGCTTGTAATCAGCATGGATTTATGTTTATTGAGATAACAATTTATTAACATACGTAATAATGATGATAATAATAATATAATAATAATAATAATAATAAATAAATAAAGATAAAAAAATATTATAAAAAAAAAATAATAATGTATGGAATTTATATAGCGCTGCATCTTGTAAAGTAAACAAATCAAAGCGCTTGCATTCAAATCATTCACACGCATGCAGCCATCCACAAATATCAAGATAAACAAATATCAAATGTATACACACAACACACTTAGGTGGGGGTGGTGGAGGTGAAGGTAGCTATTGAAAAGTAGGAACAGATAACAGGAGAAGATCTCAAGTAGAGTATAAGTGCGTTTTGAGGTTAGATTTGAAAGAGTCAAATGAAGGCTTTTGGCGAAGTGGAAAAATGAAAAAGAAAAAAATGGCAAAAAAGGCAAGTTATTACATGTTTAAACATACATTGTATGTTGCTGTTTTCATGGTTGTTTTGTGTTTGCCATTTTTATCATATGTGATGGATTTAGCAGTTACGCAAAGCAAAACATTGTTATTGACCTCTCTTGGATAATTATTCATGATTCTCCCCCAAACACAATAACAAAGAATAGTTTTACCATCAAGGGCAGTAACCCATAAACATGGCTATTTAGCCAATTAAAAACAATGTCATCAGGAAGCAATTGATGGATATTTGAGGATCTTGTTTTTAAAACATTGGCAAAATAACTGGCTGTTGTTTCTCCTATCATTCAAGCTTGGGGCTGTTGTTATTGTTGTTGTTGCTGTTATTCTTCTTGCTGGTGCATCGGTTAATGATATTACGTTTGCAGTTACATTTAGGTTAATGGCTGCTGTTTGTGTGCCTTTCTGTCTCTCTGTCTGTCCTTGTTTGTGTGTGTGTGTGTGTGTGTGTGTGTCTCCCTTTCTCTCACTCTCTCTAATGATCTATATAGCAACTGTCATTCCAAACTGCCCATTACAGGCAAGCAATCTCACTGGACATTCCCAATGGACTTACAGATGAAGGCAGTAATAGCTGTGGATCCTGCATGTGACACACGCTCATTGTCTTTCTTACAGTCATCATTCCCCATACCCCCAGGGCCTACACTCTAACAGGCAACATCCCATCATGTGGGACTGATCTATAAGCTGCTATATGGTCAGTGTGTACAATATTGTTTTTTTATCTATTACATTGCAATCAATTGCATGGTAAGCAATCAAGCTTTTAACTACATTGCTAAGCCAGATATTGTTACTTTGTATTGGATATAGCAAAGTATCATTTTATGTTTCGGAACAGGTAGCAGCCGCACATGCAATGTTATGAGTACAACAAGTATGATTGTACAAAGTGTAGGAGTGTTCCCAAAACCTAATTGTTCATTGGGGAGTGTGAGATGTCACAGACTTCAACTTTTTCAGAAACTAGCATTTTTAGGGCGACGCCCATGTCTTTTCCCTCATTGCTTTACCTTCCCTGTCCCTAAAGAGGGCAGGTACCCATTTACAGCTGGGTGAACTGGGTGACTATACTGAAGCCAATGCACAGAAATGGTGACTCATCTTATTGGCAACCGTGCTCAGTGCTGCAAACCTTAGCTTGGTGAAGAAAAGGGGTGTAGTCACTGAGGTATCCTGTCCTCGTGTGTGTATAAAGTGAAACCTATTGTAGAATAAGCAAACATTAAACTGTTGGGCCTTTTTGCATATCGGTTGATTATGAAGTCAATACTTAATTTTTAAAAATGAATATATGTTATTTAGTTTTTGGATTAACCACAATATTGCCTGAACGGTTGAGGTATGTCTTGCAAACAATAAAGCTGATTATTTTGTTTTGCTCAGGTATATGTGTGTGTGTGTATGTGTATGCGTGCGCACGCACGTGCGCACGCGTGCGTGAACAGGGGCTGTGCTGGTTCATGAAGTGTGAGGTGAAATGGTCTGAAGACTTAATTGGAACGCAGACGACAATGACGTATGGTAGGTGGGTACTGAGGAGATACTAATAACTAGTGGGGACAAAGAAAACAGGTAGCATGGGATATGAAACAGAAAGAGGAGCCAGAGAGAGAGAGAGAGAGAGAGAGACAGGCAGACAGACAGACAAACAGACAGATAGGCAGACAGACAGACATGCAGACAGACAGGAACAGAGATAGAGACAGAGAAAGAGGGAGACAGACAAACAGACATATACAGACAGGGACATGAAGAAAACAGATTTGAAGGAGAATGATCAATGTGAAGTTAAAACTAAACCATTTTTTTTAAACCCACAGAAAACAAAACAAAACCCAAAGAAAACCAAAGCAGGGAATGGAGCAATCACAAAATTGAATGCCAGCTTAGTAACCTTCCCTTGTATATGCATCATTTTTCCTAAGTGCCAATGCTAAACTCATTTTGACATTCAGAGGTAATTACCCAGGAGCATGACCTCTTATGCAATTAAAAATAATGTCTTTTTAGTTCAGCGGTCAATGCAAGTGTTTTAGTCAAAATCTGCAAATGAGGGTGACAGCATGCCTCTTAGTGTTTACACATGCTTTGGACCCTCCTCTACAATACTGTCATGGGAAACACCCCATTGGCCATTTGTTCCCCATCAATTTGGTTTGCTACTTAAAGATACGTGGCCCATTAATTATAGACTATGGCAGATGTAACTTTCCCTTAACCTACCTGTTCTTTCCTCTACTCTGGGTACGGGATCGCCTAGTGATTTGAATATTGCACTTACAATCTGATGACCTGGGTTAAAATGCCATTGAATGGGATTCTTCTATCGGAGTTAAGATCAGTGCAGACTCCACTTTCCCCAAAAGTCATTCGAATGAGACTATATACCATGGTCCCATGTGCAAATGCATGCAGAACATCTTGTGCGCACATTAAATCCTGATTCCACTTTTCAAAAGGGTAGGCCAGTGTGGCCATTGGGAAAAGATGACAAAATTTACAAAACCTTATATACACAGGGACTAGATGTTATGAAAGCACATAAGTGCTTATTCCTTTATCCTTGATATAAAAGAATAAACAAAATGAAAAATAAATATCCTATCCCCTCCGCCTTTCCACTAGCCTATCCCCATGCACCCTTACATACACCTCTTCTCCTAACCCACCTCCTTCCCCCAACCTAGCCCATCCTAATCTCTAATCTAACCCCCCTCCCCCCATATCTTTTGACTTCCTACCTCCCCCTCATAACCCTCGTCCCTTCTGACCTACTCTCTCCCTCCCTCCCCTGACCTCTTCCCCTCATCCTCCCTGTCCCCTTCCTCACTGCCCCCCACCCTATCTAACTTCCTCCTCTCCCAACCTATCCCTCTCCTCTTAACTTACTTAAGCTCCCTATTTTACCCCCTCTTCCACCATAAGTTGCCCCTACCTCCCCCCTAAACTACCTAGTGGGGGAGTGGCTAAGGGCAGAGGATAAGGAGTTGGGAGGATGGGCAAGGGGATAGGGAGGAGGAGAAGGGGGAATGGGGGAGGGGGATAGTGAGGGAGATAGGTAGGGAGGAGAGAGAGGGTGATAGGGGGGTTAAGTTGGGGTAGAGGGGGTATGTTGGGGGGTAAAGTATGACAGGGATATAATTAGCATATCTCCCATGCAGTGTGTTACTATTTTGGGACTCTCCTGCAAATTGTGTGGGGCTCTGTTTTGTTGGGTGGTGGTTGAAAACTGCCCACTGCATACACTTTGCCTTTGCAGTAAAATGTAGAGTTTATGCAGTCTCTTTCTTAGAGGCCACATCCTCCCTATTCATACTGTGCTGCCGTAGTGGAGAAGTTGTATAGAGTCCTGGCAGATCAAATATCTCCACTCTGTTACAGTAAGCTAGGAGGATATGTGGGATGAGGACAGGAATAGGGAGGACTAGGGGTTAGGATGGAGAGGTTAAGTGAGGAAAGGGTTAAAAAAAAGGGGGAGGATAAGGTTTTATGTAAATTGGCCAGTCACAACATGCCATTCTTTTAGTGCATAGGAAATACTTAAAAAAAATCAATTTGTTTCTGCTAAGGCTTAAGTTAAGAGATAGGGATAGATAAGGAGAGAGGTTGAGGTAGGTCAGGAGTAACTTAGGAGGAAGAGGGAGAGAAAAAAGGAAAGGGGAAAAAGTAAAAAATTGTACAAAGCAAAAAGACTCCTAAACAAGGGGCAATTTTAAGCCTTTTGACACTTTATCTCGAGATAAAAGTACATTTAATTTAAAAGAAAAATTTAACTCCGGTTCATAGGCTCAAAAACATTATATCTTTTTTAATTGAGATGCACCAAGAAGACCAGATAACAATGGAAAAAGCAGCATTTTTTAAAATAGAAAATTGCAAACTCAAACTGTTTTCCGTCTGAAATGAGGACAGGAGACATTGATAATTTTGTTCGATATAGAACAGATAATTGGGAAAACACGCCTTTAAAGTTTGGAATTGTTAGTTAAATAATACGTTATAAAAGAAAAAAGGTAACAGCTTTACTGTGAGGTAGGGAACAAAAAGGGAAAAAAAAATCCCAAGGGGAGTCAGCCCAAACTTCAATCTTGAAAGTTTGCGGGACATGTTTTCTATTCCATTTCGTGTTTTTTGTGGTTTTTTTGCAAGGGGGAGGGGAGGGGAATAAGGTAGTGAAGGGGGAGGAGAATGACAGAGAGGGTTAGGGGGGTGGGAGTGGAAAGTGAGGAGAGAGAGGGTGGGGAGGAGGGGAGGGGTACTGGAGGGGAAGAGAGGACAGGAGTAGGGGTAGGGGGGACAGGGGAAGGGTGGGGGGGGGGGTAGACAGAAAAAGAGAAAGATGGGGTACAGAGGGAGAAAGTGAGGGAGGAGGGAAAAAAGGACGGGAGGTGGGGAAGGAGATAGGTGGGAAAGGGGGAGGTAGGGGAGGGGAAATGGGAGAAGAGGGAAGGAGGAGATAAGGTACGGGGAAGGATAGTGAATAGATGAGTAGGAAATGAGGGGGAAGAGTAAGGATGGTAGGGGAGACGGCAGATTTTTCCCTTTGTTCCCCTTGCTATATTGTTCACTAACCACATGTGTATTAAACGTCCCGCGTCACTCTTCATGTCAAATTAAACCTGGTGCTTGCTATTAGAATGGATCATTAAGTGTGTTTGGAGAAAACGAAATACGCTTGCAAAACCCAGCGGCTGTCACGTCTGTTGTTATTCACGTTTCATCGTCACCTCTAATAGCCCGGTTAAAGTCGTTAGCATTATTTTAGGAGTGGTTCCCTTTTTCCCTTGGTTTTTATCACAGAAATTCCGTCATATTCAAGGGCTCTGCCCCTAATGATGCAATTTCTAAGCAACCGAAGTTGTAGGTTAACTTGTGTGTGTTGTGTGTGTGTGTGTGTTTTGTTGTTCTGCTTCGATTTACGTCTGTTCACTCAAATGATATAGACGATGGAAGGGGAGGGGAGGGACATTGAGTGATGGTTTTTGCTGTGAAATGGATCTTTGCTAAAAAAACCTAGGCATATACAGAAAAAGTCAAGCAATGTTTACAACAAATAAATACTTTTAAAAATGCTACTGCGACTTAAACATAACAAACTATAGGACGTCATTACAGATTTTTTAAATACGAAATGCAAAATCAAATTTAAATCTTATCCAAGGACTTTCAGAAAAAGAAGGTAAAATGGTTTTAGACTCTTACTTCAAAATTTTATATGAATGCGTAATTTTCTCCACCACACAAACATTTTATATTTACTATATTTAGTGATAAAGGCATTCAGTTTTATTCTAAATAATAAAGCGATAACCCTTTTTGCCATGAACAAACTTGTGTAGGCTTCAGAGTGATCAATATTCCTAAAAACAGGGATAGTGATTAAAGATCTGTCTGAAAGGTGCTCATTTTGATGATAAGCTTCTTTAGCCCTGCTCCACGATGCTCCACGATGTGTGTGTGTGTTCACAGGCCTGTTATCTTTTTGCTATATCCGGGGTAGCAGTTTAGTTGAACTGAGATTTTTTAACTGTGCTCTGTTTTGATTGCTGGTCTACGTTAGTCTCTATTTAGTCATGATTTTGGAATATACCTATTCAAGTGTATACAGTTTTGAGTGCGCGCTAACATGTTGTGACAAAGTTCTAAGTTTACGAGAAGTTATACTTCATTTCCTTTGCCTCTTTCATTTGTGCCCCTCAAAGTGTATTGCGACCTAAGGCCGATGTATATTAAACATTTTCAGAGTTCAAGTTCTCTCTCTCTCTCTTCTCTCTCTCTCACTCCTCTCTCTCTCTCATCTCTTTCTCTCTCTCTCTCTCTCTCTCTCCTCCTCTTTCCTATCCCTACCTCTGTATGTGTCTGTGTCTGTCGTCTGTCTGTCTCTCTCTCTTTCTCTGTCTCTCTCTCTCTCTCTCTCTCTCTCTCTTTCTCTGTCTCTCTCTCTCTGTATCTCTCTCTCTCTCTCTCTCTCTCTCTCCTCCTCTCCTCTCTCCTCTCTCTCTCTCTCTCTCTCTCCCTCTCTCTTTTCCTCTCTCTGTCATTATTCTCTATCCTTCCCTCTCTCTCACATTTCCTCTCTATTCTGTTTCTCTCTCTGTCCCCTTCCTTTTCTCTCCCTCTCTCTCTCTCCCTCTCTCCTCTCTCTCTCTCTCTCTCTCTCCTCTCTCTGTTTCTTCCCTTATCAGTATCGTAGATCAAGTCATGTCTTCCTGCCATATGTCACTGTCGTCTGCCTTTTCCTTCCAATTCTTCAGACGATTTCAACTTGCACTTCTTGAACCAAGAAACACACACACTCACCAATACCACACACACACACGAACACACAAAACACACACACACACACTGCACTAAGCACACATACACACACTCTCTCACAAAACTCACTCACTCACTCAAACACGCACACACACACACACACACAACACACACACACACACACACACACACACACAAAACACACACCACTCTGCACTATACACATACACTCTCACCACTCACTCCATCGCTCAAAACACACCACACCCCACATACACCCCACCCCACACACACACACACACACACACCACACACACACACACTCTCTCTCACCCCACACACACACACACTCACACGCACACACGCAACACATACTCACATACTCACTCACTCGAACACAGACAGACAGACACACACACACACACACACACACGCACATGTTTTTTGTCTACACTCTTTGTTTCTATTGCTGTTGCGCTTGTTTTGTCCTTGTTTCTATTCTTCCTACTGTTGCTGTTTTTGTTGTTGTTGCTATTGCTGCTGCTATCGCTGATTCATAGCTAGTGTTCCACATGTATATAAAATAGATCATAAAACCAAACCATGCATGTATACATAGAACATTTAATCCACACATTTTCCATAGAGCAAATAATGATGAAGCAAGCTAGATTTGTTTTAATCCTATAACCCTGGATACATTCAACAATAGGTTCATCGTTTAAATCGATACACGTTCAGGATCTGGTGTACTTGTGTGTAGATTATTCTATTTTCTTGCACTTCATTTTCGATGAAAATAAATGTGCTGAGATTAGCATTAACTAGGTTTTTTTTAATCAGAGAAAGAACTACGATAATAATTTTTTTAAAGGGAAACAAGGAGGGAATAACGAAAAAAATGAAGTGGGAAAAAGAAAGGAGCAAAGAAAAAAAGACAGACTTAGAGAAAGACAGAATCAAGGGGAAAAATATGATCGAACTCTGGAGCACAGGCTATAAATTAAACTGGGTTTCCAATGAGTCCGTATTTCTTCCCCATTTTGCAAATCGATCATTTAAAACATTTATATTAAATTTAAAAGTTGATAATATTGACTACACTTTTCCATTTCATTAATTTTGGGCTGATTTGACGACAATCTCAGCAGAGTTTTTTTGTTGGGATTTTGTTGTTGGGTATTTTCAGGGACTGTAGCACCAGCCTATTAGCACCATTAGTATGATTATACATACAGTTGCAGTTTTGATTTATTTACACTTATGCTAACCATCAAATGGAGCAATAACATAATGGGGTTTTAGGCGCAAATATATTTCGAAATTCTACATGCATCAGATAAATGCACTGGCTGGTCTGCATAAAGTTTGATCTGCCAGATCTGTGTTTAAAAATTAATTTAATTGGTTGATCAGGCACTAGAAAGACTCAAATAACTGACTACTGGAACTTAAAGATAGGAAAACAAAATTTCAATGGTACAAACAACCGATCACTGCACTTAGTGTAAAAGAGAAAGCAGAGAAATAAACTTCAGTTTAAACAAAAATCAAACAGGAAATGACGCAGTTTCTCAAATGAAGGCCAGCTTAGTGACCTCCCTTAGACATGCATTGCCTCCCTTCCCCTGAGCGATTTCTAACGGCATTTTCATCATCAAGGGCAACAACTCATCAGCATTGCCAGTCGCGCAATTACAAATGTCTCTGTCAGTAAGAAATGATTGGGGAAATTAAATGCATTGGCAATTTATCTGGTTGTTGGCGGTTTTTGTCATCTCTGCCGTCCTCGTTAGCGTGGTCGTCGTTTTGTTGGTGGATGTGTTGTTGTTGTTGTTAATGGTGATTGTGATCGTGATGATGATGATGTTGATGATGATGATGATTTTGAAGATGATGATGATGTTGGTGATAGTGATGATGATGATGACGATGATGATGATGATGATGATGATGATGAAGATGATGTTGATGATAATGATGTTGATGATGATGATGTTGATGGTAATAGTGATGATGATGATGATGATGATGATGATGATGATGATGATGATGATGATGAAGCTGTTGATGGCGATGCAGCTGTTGTTCTGTGTCTTAGTATTGTGTGATTAAGAGGTGATTAAAGACGTTCACATGCATTTACAGATAGTGTGGACTAGCTGTTGTATTAATATTTGTTTTGGTCTCTCTTCTTCTCCTTCTTCTTTTTCTTTTTGCTGTTCCTGTTTTATCAAACATGATTTTTAATATCTTCTGTCGCTACTGTTGTTCATGTGAATGTATTATTGTTAGTTGTGGTGGTAATGATGATATTGCTGTTGTAATATGAACCGTCTGTGACAGATAGTCACATAAAAGTGCAATGCTTCTTTGTTAATTATCCAGTGTTCTGTACTCCTCTTTTGGAGGTTGGAAATGCTAATACTGCTTCTGGTATTGTAAACAAAAGTGCTGTATAGGCTACAGAGTATTTGCCTGCAGCTTTTCTCACCACTGTCATTGTTTCTATTCCTTTTGTTGTTTTGCCTTTGTTCATGTGTTGTTTACTGATGTTGTTACGGTTGCTTTTACTCTCATTACTGCCACTACTGCTTTGTTCCAAATGTATCTGCTGATATAGGTGCTGCTTAAATCACCTAGCCAGACTTTTAAAGAAAAAGCAAATGTGTGCATGTCAGCCAGTTATATTTACAGTTGTTTCAAAGACATGTGGCCACACGTATAATTTAGAATGGGAAACAAACCATGAGTGGACCATTAGACCATGAGTGGTGGTGTAGGCGATAGTCTTTCGGATAAGACGATAAACCGAGGTCCTATATGTTACACATAATTATTCAGCGCACGTTAAAAACCCACGGGAACAAGAGACTTGTCCCTGGCAAATTTATTAGAAAAAAGCCACTCTGATACGAAAACACATACAGTTCCACACAAAAAGAGTGGCGCTGCTCTTGTGGCGACGCGCTCTCCCTGGGGGAGAGCAGCCCGGATTTCACGCAGAGAAATCTCGTGACTTAAAGTAGTAAAAATTAAAGATAAAAAACCCAAACAAACTCCATCTTTAGCTGCTATTAAGCATTAGTAGAGCAAGGTGAGGACAAACTACACTTTAATGTTTAGATGCTGTCAAAGCAAAAACGGGAACAAGGCCAAATGCTTCAATAAGCATTTGTTCTTTAGCTAAGAATGGACATTGCAGCTGAATCAGATTTAAAAGCCATGTTCCATTTACGTTTACAGCCGTCAGCTCAGTGTGACTTAAAAAACAACACAACAGATAAGGTAAAGCGAAACTGTGTCATTGCTATGACATAAAGATAAATAATTTTGATGTATATAAAGAGCTCACACACAAAAATCAGGGAAATAAATTACGAAAGACAGAAAGAAAGAACAGAAACAGAACAGAATAGAAAAGAAACAAGAAGAAAATCAAACCAAAAACAAAATAAAGAAAGACAGAAAGAGGGAAAGAAATAAGGAAAGAAATGCAGACTACAAGAAGGAAACAAAAGTGTGAAGAGGGAAGGCGAAGTCGCCAGCAAAATGCTTCATGCATAATCAGTTTCTTAATTGTTGTTCATGTACAGAATAGATCGCTTGCGCAATACGTAGATCATCAATCAGTTACCAAAGGTGTACCGAACATTTTTCGGTTTCTGCAACTCAAGGAGCTCATACATGAAATACATAATCGTCAACGTGCTTATTTAAATTGACGGCAGTTTCGACATTTAAAGCATTGGAAAGTCTACGCAAAATTAAACCTAGAAACAAAAAACCTTAAAAAAATAACGATCATCATCAATTTACAATGTGCCAAAAAGACTCAAGACTATTGATTACAAAATAATTCGATTACAAATTAATGCATTCAAGGTTTAAAAACGAATGTTTTGTTAGCTCTTATCCATGAGATCAACACATAAAATAAAGGACAAGGACAAGTTTAAGTTTCAAAATTTCAAAAATTACAAGCAAGAAACAAGCAGCTATTCAAAAAGGAGTCCATCTCAATGACCCTCTTTAATATTCACTTTTATCCTTGTGAGGAACTGCTAACATTGAGTTCCCAATCGGGGCTTAAAACCCCATGAATATGGGTACAAATGCCAAACAAAAGGAAACAATGCAAGATAAATATTAGCAAAATAAAACAAAAGCACATATGTCTTTGAAAGGTGATTAGGAAGTGATTGAAGGCGCTTATATGCATTTACACATTGTGTAGATAAATATGTTGTTTTATCTTCTTCTGCCAAGTTGTTGTTGTTGTTGTTCTTCTTCTTCTCTTTGTTAATCTTCTTCTCCTTCAATTTCTTCGAATTCTTGCAATCCTTGCGTATTCGCATTATTTTTCTGGGCAAGTTTTTTCTTGGATTCTTTGTAATCTTCTTTACATTCATCTTGTTTGATTGTCAGTTGCTGTTGAGAGTGAGAGAGACAGAGACATAGAAAGACACAGAGACAGAGACACAGAGACAGAGACACAGAGGCACACAGAGAGAATGACAATGACAAAGACAAAGATATAGACAGGCAGACAGACAAACAACCAGAAGGAAGACACAACAACATAAAAGCGACTTTACAAAACTGATAACAACTCTTAAAACAAATAATAACACACATCTTCAAGAAGAAAGAACGACACCTACAATTACTATCCTTACATTGCCAATATCACTATCACAAATAAAAAATGACTGATTTTTTTTTCTCTCCGACATGTATTGACAGTCACTTTTCCTCTCGCCATTTGTAGTCTCGTGCATTATTCCGCCTGACTGGCTCCTGTCATGAGTTGTTGGCCCTGAAACCAAACATGGCTGTCAGAAATCGACCCAGTGAAAGGGAGAAATATCCCAAGGAGGTCACAGGACTATCATTCCTTTGTATCTCCTTGACTTTTTGACTAACGATATTGTTTCTTTATTTTTTATGACCCAGATTTATTAAGGAATTGTATGAAAAATGATGTAATTTGGAAGGTGATGAGAGATGTTGGTTTGGGTGGATTAAATGCATGACAAATTAAATGGTTGTTCTTGTTATCGTTTTAGCTGGGGGGAATATTGTTGCTGTGGTGATTCTTGTTGTCGTTGTCGTTGTCCTTCTTCTTCTTCTTCGTCTTCTTTCTTCTTCTTCTCTTACATATGATTCTTCTTGTTGGTGCAGTACTTATTGAGGTTAGATCTGCAGTTACTTCTTGTCAGCTTTGTTGTTGATAGTGTTCTCTCTCTCTCTCTCACTCTCTCTCTCTCTCCCTCCCTCTCTCTCTCTCTCTCTCACACACCTCTCTCTCTGTCTACTGTTTGTCATCTGTCTGCACTCTCTGTTTGTCCGTTTGTCTCTCTCTCTCTCTCTCTCTCTCTCTCTCTCTCTCCTCTCTCTCTCTCTCTCTCTCTCTCTCTCTCTCTCTCTTACTCTTCTCTGATTTCTTATTCTTGTTTCATCTCATCTCTTTCTCTTCTTCTTCTTCTTCTTTCTTCTCTCCTTCCTCCTCCCCTCAACCTCCTTCTCATCTTCTCCTTCTCATCCTCATCCTCCTTTTTCTTCTTCTTCTCTCTCTCTCTCCACCCTGGTCTCCCACTTGTAATTTCAAACTGCTCTCTGTATACTTTTCCATCACGTGCAACAAGCAAGCAATTTCCCTGGACATTCCCAATGGACTTACAGATAAAGGCAGTAATAGCTGTGGGGCCTGCACGTGACACACGCTCATTCTCTCCCTGACAGTCTACATTTGCCCCTCCCCCTGTCTCTACTCATGGCCAACCCGTTTTAAGACACAACGTCATGTGGGCACAAATCTGACCAATTGGCAGTGTGTGCACGTATGCATGGGAACATGTTCCTCACATAGTTGCAATCTGTGATATGATACTACTAATAATAATACTAATAATACAAATAATAGAAAAATTTTTAGCGCTGTATCTTGCACAGACAAATCAAAGGGCTTGCATTCAACTCATTCTTGCACAGTCATGCAACCAATAGCAAGTAATAGTTCTAACACGTCCAAATGCACACACACACACACACACACACACATACACAGAGGTTATACATTTTGACAGGGTGTTGGGATTTGTGGCTGTTGAAAAGCAGGGACAGCTATGACATGAAACAAGAGAAGACAATCTTAGGTTGGAAACAACATTAATATGTCTTGAGGCTGGATTTAAAAGTGCCTAGTGTAGAATGTATACGGTTTGGGTTGTTATCCTTGATAATATCAAGATCATTAAAAAATCAGATAAGATCATAGATCCATATACTATGTTGATGTCTCTCTATTGAGTAGATGACCAATATATGTTATTAAATATACGATATCTGTTCAAATATGGAATAATTAGCATACTGATTGGACCTATTGCTGCGTTCATAACACTACAGCTTTTTGTTTGTTTTTGTTTCTTACCTAAAGCTTCAAGATTCACCAGCAGTGAGCTTCATGCGGGTGTAACCATTGTCCCCACCATTTAGGTAGCTGCAGTTAGACTTCGGGGATAATAAACCGTTTGAATTCGTATCTACACATTTGTTTTCATGTTGTTACAAGCTTACCGTTTTTTTAAGGTATAGGAATGCGACAAGACAATACGGAAGGATGAGTAATCCTTTAAGGAAAACATTCAACATATTTTTTTTCAAAAGGTGGGAAAATGATTGTTTTCAGTATAGTCCCTGTCCATACCATGGGAGGTCCGAGGTTTCAATCCCACCTGAATCATGATATATATATATTTTTTAATTTATTCTTTTCTATCTAGGATAATGGAATAAGCACTCATGTGCTTTTTTACATCCAGTCCCCGGGTGTATGCGGTTTTGTCAATCTTGTCATCTGTTTCCACCGGCACACAATGGCCTACTCTTCCGAAAAGTGGAACAGGATTTCACGTGTGCGCAAGATGTTATGCATGCGTTCGCACACGAGGTCTCGGTTTATAGTCTCATCCGAAGGACTTAGATAATGTGTGGTGTGTCTTATTTCATAGAATTGCATTTAAATCAATTTTGAAAAAAAAATTGTACCTGTGCGATTGAGTGTGTGTGTGTGTTGTGTGTGTGTTTGTGTGTGTGTGTGTGTGTGTGCGCGTGCGTGTGTGTGTGTGTGTGTGCGTGTGTGTGTGTGTGTGTGTGTGGTGTGTGTGTGTGTGGTGTGCGTGTGTGTGTGTGGTGTGTGTGTGTGTGTGCTGCTGCGTGCGTGTGTGTATGTGTGGTGTGTGTGTGTGTGGGTGTGTGGTGTGTGTATGTGTGTGTGCGTATGTATGTGTGTGTATGTGTGTGTGTTTTTTGTGTGGTTCATGAAGTGTAAACTGAAACGGCCTGAGGAATGTGAAAAGAAAGACAGACGACAGTGACGTATGGTAGGGAGATGTAGACTAGATACTGATAATGGAACAAAGCCTAGGTAGAGAGAGAGAGAGAGAGAGAGAGAGAGAGAGAGAGAGAGAGAGAGAGAGAGAGAGAAGAGAGAGAGAGAGAGAGAGACAGACAGACAGACAGACAGACAGACAGACAGAGACAGACAGAGAGAAAGACAGACAGACAGAGAGAAAGACAGACAGACAGACAGGAAGGCAGACAGGCAGACAGACAGACTGACAGAGAGGGACAGATAGACAGAGAAAGACAGACAGAGACAAAGATACAGATAGAGAGACAGAGAGAGACAGAGAAGAGGAGAGAGGGAAGAGGAAGAGAGAGAGAGAGAGAGAGAGAGAGAGAGAGAGAGAGAGAGAGAGACAGACAGACAGACAGACAGACAGAGAGAAAGAAAGAAAGACAGACAGAGAAACAGACAGACAGAAAAGCAGACAGAGAGAAAGAGACAGAGAGACAGACAGAGACAGAGAGGCAGATATACAGAGAGACAAAGACAGGGACAGACAGACAGATAGATGGAAAGACAAAGACAGAGATGTAGACAGACAGACTGTAAGAAAAGAAACAGTGATAAGCAAACAATCAATCCTACTTCTGCCAGAATGCTATAGACAGAGTCACTGTATGACGGCTTTGATACCAGCACTATACCTAATCCACCACCAAACTGACACTTGCAGGTTTTATGAGTAACGTGTGTCTAAAATCAAGAGCAGCTCCATATGTCAAAGCTAGAAACGTTGATGTGCTCATTGATATTTGGAAAATAGACATATTTGGTTCTTAAACAGTGGCAGATCTGCATAGAACTTTTTGTTTCTATAGCAAACAAAAAGCAGCTTCAACATGAACAAGAGCAACAAGAACATCGTCAACAACAAGAAGAACAACAGCGACAATATTGGAATTACCAAAATCCCATGGTAGCCGTTATCAAAGTAAATGTATTCTCATAATCTAAGCAAGCGTTGGGGAGTGAGATATCAGAGACCTCAGCTTCTCTAAGCGGTCAGTATTTTGAGGGCGGCGCCCATCTCCTCTCCCTCGCTGCTTTACCTTCCCTGACCCAAAAGAGGGCAGGTACCCATTTACAGCTGGGTGAACTGGGGAAACTGTACAGAAGTCAAGGCGAACAAACGGTCACCCATCCACTTGGTAACCACGCTCAATGCTGCTTAACCTTAGTTTGGGGAAAGTCAGCGCTCTGACCACGAGCTATCCTGTCCCATGGTACCATAATACTTATTATGTTATTCAAACTAGACACCCCAACACTTTAAGGACTACAAAACAAAACCTTTAATTCTTCGACCTCCAAAATCATGGTAAAGAAGTAGGCAAAAACGTTTTTTTCAAACAACAGCAAAAAACAACAAAAACAAAAAAACCCACACACACACACACACACACACACACACACATACACACACATACACACACACTCCACACACACACACACACACAACCAGAAAAAGTCACTACAAAAACATACAGCAATCGCACAAAATGAGGGTTAGTTCAATGACCTCCCTTAGATATTCATCGCTTTCTCCCATGCTGGATTACTAATTACATTTCCATCATCGGAGCCAAAATCCCCGCGTATGGCTGTCAGCCACTTACGAAAAAATACCCACCCTGCCTTCCCTCCTTAACGAATGATTAAGAGAAGGTGAAGGAAGGTTAATGGCATTAGCTAATGGTGAGGCTGTTGCTTCTGTTGACGTAAGTTGTGTTGTTGTTGTTGTTGTTGCTGCCGTTTTTGTTGTTGTTGATTTGTTAATGTTGTGATTGTTGTTGTTGATATTGTTGATCTTCTTTCTTCTTCTTCTTCTTCACAAATTTTCTTCTTCCTCTTCTTCTTGTCTCATTCATTCTTATTCTTCAAAGTCTTCTTCTTCTTCTCCTCCTCCAAGGATGAGACTTATTGTTGTTGTTGCTGCTACTACTATTGTTTTTGATGTTGTTGTTGTTATTTGTTGTTGCCATCGTCGTCGTCGTTGTTGTTACTGTTGTTGTTGACGTCGTTTTGTTCGTTTTGGTGGTGTTGTAATTCTTCTAGCCTGATGTATCAACTGGTGAATCAGCATTTGCAGCTGCTTGTCAATTTGGTTGTTGTTGTTGTTGCTGTTGCTGTTGTAGTTGTTGCTTCTGTTGCACACGCACCAGCTTAATGGTCTTGTTGGACTGATCAGTTTCCATTTGGAAATATCTAGAAAACTGTCAACAACAACAAAAGCTCTCTTTATTAATTGACCATGTTCTGGAAAGATTCAAACCACTGACTAGACAAACACCAGGATTAACAATAATAAAAACACCGCCAAAGATATCCACTCCAATAATAATTATCATTTGGGTGGTTAAGGAAGTACTAGAACGATGTTATGTTAATTTATAATAAAAAAAAAACACACAATGTAAGCAGGAAATATAATTAACGTTTCAATTGAAGCCCAGCTTCGTAACCTCCCTTTGATATTCATCGCTATCCACGTAGTCAGTTGGTAGCAGTAGGTTCACCTTCAAGGGCACCAACTCATCAATATTGCCAATCGTGCCATTGCAACTGTCCCTGTCTGTTAGGGTATGATTTAAGAGGTAGTTAGACCATTTTTTAAAAGCATCCATGAAATCATTTGGTCAATGTTTCAAGTTGTTGTTGTTGCTGTTGTTGCTGTTGCTTTTGTTGCTGTTGTTCTTGTTGCAGTTGTTGTTGTAGGTGTTGTTGCTGTAGGCGTTCTGGGCGTTTTGTTTTTTGTTGGTTGATTTTGCTATTATCGTGTATGGCGCTGTTGCTGGTTTTTCATCGTAGTTGTAGATGTAGTTTTGTAGTACTTGCAGTTCTTACAGTTATAGTTGTTGTTGCTATTCTTCTTCTTATTTCTTCATCGTCTTCTTTCTTTCTTTCTTTCTTTTTTTCTTTTTTTCTTTCCTTCTTCTTCGTCTTCTTCTTCTCATTTCTTTCTTTCTTTCTTTTTTTTTCTTCTTCTTTTTCTTCAGATTCTTCTTCAGATTCTTCTTCAGATTCTTCAGATTCTTTATCAGATTCGTCTACTTCTTCTTCTTCTTCTTCTTCTTCTTCTTCTTCTTCTTCTCTTCTTTTCTTCTTCTTCTTCTTCTTCTTCAGATTCTTCTTCTTCAGATTCTTCTTCTTCAGATTCTTCGTCTTCTTCTTTGTCCTCTTCTTCGTTCTTGTTCAGATTCTTCTTCTCTTCTTCTTCTTCTTTTACAGATTCTTCTTCTTCTTCTTCTTCTTCTTCTTCTTCTTCTTCTTCTTCCTCTTCTTCTTCTTCTGGTTTCTAGGTTGCTGTCATAGCTAATCTCCTTTTTTTCTATGAGATGAATACTGTGTATTCACGAATTTTCTGACAATATTACTGCTGCTGCTGCTGTTGTAGATGATGATGATGGTGATGATGATGGCGATGATGATGATGATGTAGAGTTATTGCTAATCGTTAACAGTTTTTATTGCTGCTTTTACCGCTTACAGAAAATACACACGCAGGAAACATTTGACAGAGACAGGACAGGAGGACAGACAGATAGCCACAGAAAAAAAAATCACACAGACAGACAAATAAACAGACAGGGACACAGACATATGATCAATCCTTTTTCCAGATTAGAAGTGGCCATTCCTAAAGAATGGCATCTCCTATTGAATATAAAGAAAACAAATCCTTACATTACACTACCAATCTCACTTCTGCAAAACAGATTACTTTCTTTTTACTACTGACATGTATTGACAGTCACTTTTCCTCTCCGCCATTTGTAGTCTCGTGCATTATTCCGCCTGACTGGCTTCTGTCACGAGTTGTTGGCCCTGAAAACTAACATGGCGGCAGAAATCGACCCTGTGTAATCACCCCATATTCCAAGGAGATCAAAAAGCTACTATTTCTGTACGGATTTGTTTGGTTTTAAACTATTAGGGTAGCTAACTTTTTGATCTTTTTAAAAATGTGTTCGTCTTTCTTTGAATGTGTTGTTTTAAGTGTTTGGTTTTGAGAATATGATCAGTTAAAAAATGAATTTACATTGTTGTTGAGATAATAATAAGTGTGCTGTGTGGTGGTGGGGGTTGGGGCTAGGATATGTAAGCGTGTGTGTGTGTGAGTGAGTGTGTGTGTGTGTGTGTGTGTGATTGAGGTAGGGGCAGTGTATGAGTGTGTGTTTACGTCTTTCGTGTGTGTGTGTGTGTGTGTGTGTGTGCGTTTGTGCGTGCGTGCGTGTGTGTGTTTACGTCTTTTGTGTGTGTATGTGTGTGTGTGTGTGTGTGTGTGTGTTTACGTATTGCGTGTGTGTGTGTGTGTGTGTGTGTGGTCTCTTAATCTTTTTACAGATATTTTAAAATGAAATTACACATTTAATTTCGGTTTATAAGTGAAACCCCCCTTTGCAAGTAAACAAAATAGAAGCAGGTTAACCTCTTCTGTATTAACTCATGTTCATTTTGTTTCTTTTAATATTTTTTGGTCTCTATTTTTCTTTCGTTCGTTCTTGTTGTCTTTCCTTCTGGGTTTTTTTTAATCCCATTGCTTGCCGTTTTCTTCCAGTCTCTCTACGTGTGTTAGTTTCATTATTTTTTGTAACTGTTCTTCCATTTTATCATTTGTGTCAGGTTGGTTGGGGTTTGTTTGCTTTTTACATTTTTGTCCTCTTTTGGTATTCATTAGCTTTATCTTTCAGTTTATATATCTAGCTGTCATATGCTTGTTGCGTTGACACTTCATTGCCAGTTTGCTCAATATCTAAACTGTTTTGCTTTCCTAGTTTTCCATTATTTTCATTTTCCAAAGTCAGAGATAAAGTCAGTTTAGCCTGTCTCAAGTAGTCTCATCAGCATCTACAACACTGTCTGTCTGTCTGGCTATCTGGCTGTCTGTCTGTCTGTCAGTCTCTCTCTCTCTCTCTCTCTCCTCTTCTCTCTCTCTCTCTCTTTCTCTCCTCTGTGTGTGTGTGGGGACGGGATTTTTTTTGTATGGGATAGCCTAGTGATTAGAACATTGCGCTCGCAATCTGACGACCCGTGTTCGACTCCCGTTCAAGGGGATATTTTTCCCTGGAGTTAACATCAGTGCACACTCCACTCTCCCCAAAGTCCTTCGGGTGAGACTCTAAACCGAGGCCCCGTGTGCGAACGCACGCAGATCATCTTACGCACATGTTAACTCCTGTTCTGCTTTTCGTAAGAGTAGGTTATTGTGTGTCGATGGGAAAATATGACAGAATTTACAAAACGGCATACACACGGGGACTGGATGTAAAAAAGTGCATCAGTGCTTATTCCATTATCCTCGACATAAAAGAAATAAAATAAACAGAACAAAATAAAATATCTGTCTCTCCTCCCTTCTTTTTCTCTCCCTCCTTCTCTCTCTCTCTCTCTTTCTTTCCACCCATCCCTTCCTTTCCCTGACTATCTCTTTCTCACTCTCTCTCTCTCTCTTCCTCTCTTTCTCTCCCTCCCTCTTTCCCTCAGTCCCTCTCTTTCGCTCCCTCTCTCCTCCCTCCATTCTCCCCCCCCCCTCCCCCCCCCCCCCCTGCTAGCTCTCTCTCTCTCTCTCTCTCTCTCTCCTCTCTCTCTCTCTCTCTCTTGATTTACTCTTGACAGTGGCTCTGTTTAATAGATCACTGTCGTCTGTTTTCCTTTTCTTTGGTCTCCGAAGACTATTTTTTTTGGTTTAACCCGCCCATCAACGTTTTATCCACACACACACACACACGCACACACACACACACGCACGCGCACACGCGCGCACGCACACACGCAGGCAGGCACGTGTAAGTACGCACCCACACTCACACACACACACGCATGCACGCATGCACGCGCACTCATACACACACACACCCAGCACGTACACACACACTCACACACACACACAGATACAAGGGATCCCATGATGGTTGAACAGATCATTAAGCAAGCATGCAAAATAAAGTCTAATTCAAAATCAAAATAGGATATATTTCTGAATTCGTATATTCAATTAGTTTAATTACAATCCTGCATAATGCCATACTACAGAAAGCTGAGAACCGCGAGGAGTAGAGGAAGCTGGTTGAAAATTCTCCAGTGGTGCTGGAAATAATGTGCTAGTCATTTCTTCTTTTCTATCCCTCTCTTTGTTTCTGCCTTGTTCTTTTCTTCATAGCTACTCCTTCTTGTCTATTTTCTATCTTCTTGGTCCCTTCTCTTTCCTTTTTCATCCATAAAAATTAAAAAGATAACAATTCCCTTTTATGCTGAAGTCAATTGCACAGGGCCTGACTTGTCAGGGGTTTAACAGCAGCGTGACACATTTTTGCTTGTGTAACAAACAGCAATAGTTGCTGTCAGAGTGTTCCACAAGAAAAAGAAGAAGAAGAAGAAGAAGAACATTGTTCGTGGCTAATTGTATAATTGATGCTGAAAATAACTGGGTCACTTGCAAATCAAGCCATTGATAAGATTAAACCTGTTGGGGGCTTTACTGCTAAAGAGTTGTGACAATATTAGGTAAGGAAGCCAAAAGGTGGGGAATTGCTTGAGGCAATGTCAGGCAACATCCATTACAGCACGTTCCCTTGGCTGAATTAGGGTTTATCTGGACATTTCTGCTGAAAGCCTGCAGCAGGATTGTGTAAATTAACAGTTTACATAAAACATCTCTTTTTTTCTGTCTAACTCTTTGTCTTTGTTTCCTTGTTAAACGCTATATAAGTTCCATATATTATTATTATTATTATCATTATTATTATCATCATGATTATTTCAATCAGTCTTTCTTGCTCTCTATCTCTGTATCTATCTGCTTCTCTGTTTTTCTCTGTTTCACCCTCCCTGTTGTTTTTTGCCTATTTGTATCCATTTTTTTACAATTGTCCATGTCTCTTTCTCTTTGTTTCTGTGTGTGTGGCTGTGTCTCCCTTTCTGTGTCTGTCTTTGTCTCTGTCCATGTGTCTCTGTCTATCTGCCTGTGTGTGTGTGTGTGTGTGTGTGTGTGTGTGTGTGTGTGCGTGCGTGCGTGCGTGCGCGTGTGTGTGTGTGTGTCCGTTTGTATGTCTGCCTTATGTCTGTAAGTCTCTCTCTCTCTCTCTCTCTCTCTCTCTCTCTCAGTTAGTCTATCTGTCTGTCTGTTAGTCTTCCAGTCAGTCTGTCTGTCTCTGTCTGTCTGTCTCTTTCTCGCTGGTTTCTGTTAGAAACAAACCAATCACTCTACCTTTAAGATGCATTGTGCATGCGATTTATTTGTTTCAATCTTTTATTCAATAAGCCCAGAAAAGTCAACAACCTTTTATTTGATTTGCAGCTTCTCTCTTAACTTAAACTAGAATACATTATTGAATCAGTATATTCAACTTCTTTTTACACATGCAATCCTGCTCCATGACATACTATACAGACATAGAGCATGCCTTGAGGTATGGAGGAAGCTGGCTGCAAAGTCTTCAGTGACGCCTATGTGGTCTACAAGACTAAAAATAAGTACAGGTGAAGGAAGGTAAAACCTACTTACATTTGCACAGATTTCTTTTGTATTATATCAGCTCTCAATGTTAGTTTGGTCATGTAGTTTACAGTTAATTGTATAGCTAAGTTAATTGGCACTGTAATGAACCTGAGATACTTGGAAATAAAGCTGTTGATAAGGTTAATCTTTTTTGTTACATAGCAGTCCTGACAATGTTACATAATGAAGTAAAGAAGAGGAAAATTGTTTGAGACCACATCGGGCAACATCCATTACAGAACGTTGCCTGACTAACTCAGGGGCTAATCTGGGCATTTCTGCTGAAAGGAAGTTAGCAGGAGTGTGAGATGTACATTTTTTTTTTTTCATGTTGGCTGTTTGTCTGGCTGGCTGGCTGGTCAGCTGGTTATCTGTCTATCCATGCTGGTTCTATCTCTTAGATTTATTTGGCTATTCTTGCTCTCTATGTACCACTGTGCTTCTATGTTTCTGTCCCTGTTTCCTTGTTCTTTACTTGTCTGCTTTTTTTCTGTGATTGTCTATTTCTTCTGCCTCTCTGTATGTGGTTACGTCTGTCTGTCTGCACATCTGTCTGTCTGTCTCTCTCTGTATAATATTGAAATGTATAAAACCTTGTTTACACTTTTTGCAACTTTATACTAGTTTCAATTTATATGAATTAGTAAATGGTTAACTCATTGGAGTCGCAGTGAAATGGATCCCGCCATTTTGTGGTGACGCATGATTTTGGCTATATTTGAAAAATTCAGCAGACTTACCCAACATAATAATGACATACTCATTATATATCATTGAAAAGTTTATAATGTCTTCTTTTGAGATTAATTCAAAGTTTTTTAATAGATTACTGTATTTATTTTTTACAAATTTCCAAAATATGTCACTGAATGCTGAAAAATAAAAAGTTTTGAAAATTAGGGTTGGTATCTTAAATGGCTTGAACTATTCATCAACTAGTCCCCTTGAACCAATGTGATGATTTTTCACCAAAGTAAACTTCCATGAAGCTGGCTGAATCCATGTGATTTCACTTTTTGTACAACAGACTTTTTTTTTAAAGAATCATAACACTGGGGTGCCTGAAATCCCAAAGATATAACTTGTTGACATGTCAAAGAAAATTGGCCAACAGTTAAAAACTAGGCAAGCTTATGGTCAAGGAAAGCAACTGCGTTTAGAAAAATGATTGCCCTACAGGCCAGAGTAATTTCCCTTGAGTTAACCATTACTTTGTGTTTTTAAAAAAAATCTTAAGTCTGCCGAATCTTAAGCTTTGGCACGTCACAGTAAAGGAAAAGAGTGCCGAAGCTTAAGCTTCGGCACAACCTCAATGAGTTAATAGATTTTATCACACAGACGTCTTCTCTTACACTTTTTTGTTTTTCCCATCTTGTCCTTTGCTTTAGTTTTGCTACTACAGTTTCTGAGTAATTGTACAACTAACTTAATTGATGCTTAAATTAACTGGGGATATAGGCAAATCAAGCCAGTGATAAGGTTAACCCTGTTGGTGGTATTGTTACTTAACACCCCTGTCAATGTTACATAAGAAATAGGGAATTGTTTTGGAGGCTGTATCAGGCAACATCCATTACAACACATTATCTGGCTAACTTGGGGCTAGGTCTGGTCATTTCTGGTGAAAAGGATGTTAGCAGGCGTGTAGTTTACGTAAATAATTTCTTCATTTTGGGAGTATTTCTTTAACTGTCTCTACAACCCTGTTTCTCTGCCTCTTTGCCTTACGGCCATTCTTGTTCTCTTTATACTAGCATGGTAGGCTGTTGTGGTCAATAATCTCCAACTTTTGCACAACAACCCTGGGTATATGGCATGGTCAGGCAGTAGGGATATGGTCTCCAAAGAGAGACTGCATAAACTATACAGTTCAGGGTGTAGGCAAAGTGTACATGGCAGAAAGGTTTAAACCACCACCCAACAAAACAAAATGTTCCACAATCGGCAGGTGAGTCCTAATTACCAAACACGATTCTGCCACAAGACTCTTATGGCATGGTAGGTAATCTAGTTACCTCTCCATCACAGTATGATTTTTAAAATGGTGTTGTGCCCATTTTGTATG
>CM054152.1:55373730-55378730 GCA_028751875.1 Rapana venosa | reverse complement strand
TGCGTGGTCAAATCAGACACACCTAATCTAAATCTGGTCATAATATATGTCAAGTGCAAATCCATGTCAAGTGTCAAATATAATTTCAACTCATGTGAAGTAGAAAATGTTCTATACAGAGAGAGAGAGAGAGAGAGAGAGAGAGAGAGAGAGAGAGAGAGAAGAGAGAGAGAGAGAGAGAGAGAGAGAGAGAGAGTATGCAGTTGATTGTTGGTAATGTATTCAGGCATCATGTTCATTTGCCGTGCCTTTCCTGTATTGTGAATGGTCTTTTGCTTTTCATGTCAATAGTCTGTGCTTTCCTTTCTGCTTTCTATTTTGGGGTGAGTTTGTGTTGTGAGTGGGGGGTTTTCCACACGCTCACGTCCACAAGTTGTGGCTTTGTTGGATTTCATCTGCCCCTTGAGTTTTTCTTGAATTAAATCTTGAATCTTGAAATCTTGAATACGCATTGCATAACTATGTTCATTTTAGGGAAGGAAAAACAAGTAGATACACACATGAAGATAAACAGCCATACATACGTCCATAGATGCATACAATCAGAGAGACATATAGACAGACAGAAACAGACAAACAAACAGAGAGAAACAATATGCTCTCCGCTATTAGGCGGAACATTTACATTAATGATAGTCGTTTTTAAATATTTCCTGTTATACCTTATCTGCTTTTGTTTTTTTGTTTGTTTGGTAGTAAGAATCTACATGGAACAGTTTAAGGAGGGAGACGAAGAGGCAGACAGAGAAAATGATGGGAAGACAACATCAGAAAGTGGACTGGCCTTGAGTAGAACGAATTACTACGAAAGCAAATGACTACAGGTAGTGGAGGAAGCTGGTTGCAAAATCTTCAGTAGTGCCCCCATGGTCCATTGGACTGTGGGATAGGTGAGATGAGGAATGGTGACTTTAATTTCTGTGTAGCATTGTTTGTTTCCGTGGCATGACGTCTTGGGTATTGTTGTTTTAATAGCACTAGGGCATTATTGTCAATGCTTTGATATTTGTTGGCTTTGCGTTTATTCTGTGACAGGTTTCTAACTTTCTTCCCTTCAGACACCTGATATTTCCATAACCACAACTATGTTTGGTATGCTTGTTTTGTGGTTTTGTTTTTAAGCCTTAAAGCTTTGTGGCACCATGGGTAATACCAGGATTGCTGGTATAGGTGAATGGACTTTAAAGATTTGACACTTTTAGGGGGTAGCAATCTTGTCGTTGTGAATGGGGGTGTGACACGTTTAGTGGGTAGCTTTAGTATTTGCTTTCTGACAAGGTGTTTTTCTGCCATTCCTGATTGTTTTTCTTCTTTGGATGATGTGATGCTCTCATAAACATATTTTTTTTTGGTGTGATGGATCTGTGTTTTGGTCTTTAAGCCATTATGTTTCATGGCATCAATTCATAATGACAAGATTGCTCATAGAAAATAATGGGGCGTTAAAGATTTGACACTTTCAGTAGGTACAATTCTTGTATGTGTGTATGTGTGTGTGTGTGTGTGTGTGTGTGTGTGTGTTGGTGTGTGTGTGTGTGTGTGTGTGTTTGTGCGTGTTTACGGGTGTGCATCGCCTGAATATTTTCCCTACAAACATGTCATTCTCTCATAAACACATTTACTGTCAGTATGGTAGTTTCATGTTTTACTTTTAAGCCTTTCAGTTTTGTGGCATCAGTATGCGGTGTCAGAATTGCTGATTAAGAGAATGGGCTTTAAAGACTTGACACTTTTAGTGGTAGCTTTAGTATTTGCTTCCTGACCAGTTTTTCTACATTCCCTGCTTTCCCATTACATATAATGTGATGCTCTCATGCACATATTATTTTAGGTGTGATGGTTTTGTGTTTTGTGTTTAAGCATCAACATGCAATGCTAGGATCACTCAAAGAAAACAATGGTCTTTAAGGATTTAATATTTGTAGTGGGTAGTATTCTTATTATCTTTGAGAGTCTGCATGTGGGTGTGTGGGTGTGGGTGTATGCGTGTATGTGTGTGTGAGAGAAAAGTTGTTTTTATACATTGCCTGATTTTTCCCTTTAGATATGTGATGCTCTCATGGACATATTACTGTAGATGTAATGGTTTTGTGTTTTTGTGTTTACGCCATTAAGTTCTGTGGCATCAGTATGTAATGCCAAGTTTGCTCATAGAAAATAATGGGCTTTAAAGATTGTTGACAGTGTTACTGGGTAGCATTCTTGTTATCTATGAGAATTTGTGTTTGTGTGCGCGTGCATGTGTGTGTGTGTGTGTGTGTGTGTGTGTGTGTTTAAAATGCCTTAATGTTTTGTTTTCTTTGGATGGCAAGATTTTTTTTTATTAGCAACCATCATTTTATGTCAAGGTTTTATCACTTATTTGTTTTGTATTTTCTTTGTGGTACTTTTTTGTCTTCTGCATTCCTGAATTCTGTTCTCTTCAGCGGTGGGTTAACCCCTTAAGGGATTACAGGGACATGTTTGTATAAATAGTATTTCTACCTTTCAGAAATTGTGTGCTAAGAATTCCCCTTTTTTCCTCTCTATGTTTCTGCATAGTTCGTTTTCTGCTGCCCCCTCCTTGTCTATTTTCTGTCTCCTTGGACCATTTTCCTGCCTTTAAAAAATGACTTTGTAACAATGGTCTTCCATGCCATTGTGGGATATGTCAGGCCTGATTAGATATTGTATATATATATATATATTGTGTATATGTATATTATATATATATATAATTTATAGATAGATAGATAGATAGATAGATCGATAGATATACATATATACAATCAGGCTTTATCTTACCTAAAAATATTGAACAGATTGACTTTATCAGTTGATCTTTTCCTCGAGAAATCGTTTTGTTTAAAAGAAATGCAAATATGGACGTCATGGGAGTTGAGAGAGAAAGCTAACTCGCAGTTTATTCCCACTGTTGGCATACTTCTGTCATGGTATTCTGTTGTTTTTTTCTTGTTTTTGTTTTTATTCCTATTGCTTATCTTTTTTCGTTGTTGTTAATTAACATGTCAGTTTTGTTATTGTTTGTTTCTGTGGTTGACAATTCTGGCACCGACGTTTATTATTTTCTGGAATTGCATGCTCACCTGTGCTTCATGTTTCGTTACTGGATCGTCTGCTTCAGGAATTGTTTATCGTTTTCTTGTTTTGTTGTTTTGCAAACTCGCGACATTTTTTGGAGTAGAGTTTGTGTATTTACCTTCCAACTTCCTGAGTGTTAAGCCGCTTTGGAGTATATGTTGTGATGGGGGTGTTTTTAATTGGAAATAGGCACGTGTGTGTGTGTGTGTGTGTGTGTGTGTGTGTGTGTTGTGAATGTTGTTGTAGTGTATGTATGTATGTGTGTGTGTAGGTTGTTATGGAATATATATATTATTATATATATATTATTTATATATAGTATTATATAATGATATATATATATATATGAGATATATTGGTGCGTGTATGTGTGTGCTGTTGTTGGTCGTGGTGGTTTTGGCGTCGTTGTTGTGTTTGTTTGTTGGTTGGTTGGTTGGTTTTCTTTTTAAACTAAGTTGATGCATTCATAGCATACGTTTTATTTTCACTTTGGCAATGCATTTTCAGCTTAGAAACTTAGAAGCTTCGCGGGATATGCGTTTATAATGTCCAGAATGCTGTTATGCCGTCATCGCCTGGGCTTTATCACAGTTCTTGATAAACCATTGACGCTGGGGGCAACAGCAAGGTGAGAGGCTGTATGACCAGTGGCTTTCCCACTCATGGAATTCCACTTTACAGCTTAGTCTTTAGTGATCGACTATGACTCTCTGACTAGGAGGCTTGTCTCGCACAGTCCTTATGTGCTGCAGCCCTGGGGGCTGGTTGGCCTTTGGAGAACATCTCACACGATGACTGTTCTTATGCCCACTTGGCCGAGAGAGTGAGGATGTACTGTGGGCAATGCATCTCCACTATAACAAAATTTCTGCCCAGTTTCCAAAACAGCAGCTGCCTCCTCTGCTGTTTTGAAGGTCATCGTCGGACATGACTGACAAACATGCATACAAGATCAAATGGAGATTTAACCATGACACAACGTATGTTTTAAAATTTTGTTTTAACCAGTTTGTTGACATTTGTGAGTAGCTGTTCATGTTTGTTGTTTATTTGTCCGATTATTTTTAATTTATTTGCTTACTTATTTAATTGTTTTTCTTTATTTATCTATATTAATGTTGAATGGTTTAGTTGTTTATTTAGGTGCTTATTTATTTGCGCATTTTTTTAATGTATGTATGTATTTATTTATTTATGTATCTATTTAGTTTTCTATTTTATTTACTTTTCAATGTATGTTTTTACTCATGTATGTTTTTATGTATGCATTCATGTGTTGTTGTTTTTTTTAATAGTATTTACCTATTCATATGTAAACACATTTATGAGTTCTTCGTTTCTCTTTTTATGTATTCCTTTATTTATTTTTCATTTATGTCATTATTTGTGTTTTTGTATTTTCTATACAGTTTATTTTTATATACTTATTATATATTTATTTATTTATCTATTTGTTATTTAATTTTGCTTTTTGATTGTTTTTATATGCTTTGTATATCCTTTATCGACATATTTACTTTTGCAAGTATGCTTTAATTTTTTGTGTGTGTGCTAATCTGCGCATATATATTTTTTCATATGTTTGTTGATTCAGTTTTTGTACTTTTTTTTTCTCTGTACAACCTCCTATGCTTCAGGACACTTGTATACTTATATTTTGTTGTTGTGCATGTTATCGTTGTTGTTTGTTTCTTTCTTTCTTACTCAGTCTTTGTCTTTCATTGTCTGTATGTATGTTGACTGTCTGTTTAAACTTCTTCATGTTGTTTTTTAAAATTTGGGTTTTCGTTGTCCTTGTTGTTGTTCTTGTTGTTTTCATAATTGCATCGTCCTTATCTTTTTTGCCGTTGTATTGTTAACACTTATTATTACTAGTTAACACTAGTAACTATTATCAACATTGTTTAACGCGTAAAACA
>CM054152.1:55368730-55371230 GCA_028751875.1 Rapana venosa | reverse complement strand
TGTGGGGAGAGAGGATAGATATTGGAGGGAGACAGACAGACAGACAGACAGATAGACAGACAGAGAGAGACAGTATGACAGAGAGAGAGAGAGAGAGAGAGAGAGAGAGAGAGATGGGGAGAGGGTGGATAGAGAGGGAAAGAGAAAGGGAGAGTGAGTAGAAGGGATAGCAAGAGAGAGGGCAGGAGGAAGAGAGGGAGGGAGAGAAAGAGAGCGAAAGAAGGATGGAGGAGGGAGAGGGGGAGGGAAGAGAGAGAGTAGAGGGAGGGAGAGACAGACAGATAGATAGACAGACAGAGACAGTGTAACAGAAAGAGAGAAATGGGGGAGAGGATTGAGATAGAGAGGGAGAGGGGGAGAGAGACAGAGGGAGAGAGAGAAGGAAGAAAGGAGGGAGAGAGTAGAAAGATAGAGAGAGAGGGGTAGAAGGAGAGAGGGAGAGAGAGAGAGAGGGACAGACAGGCAGACAGACAGACTGACAGACAGAGAAATAGAGAGAGAGAGAGGGCGGGGCCAGGGGGATAGAGAGAGAGGGGTGAGAAATTGGGGAGACAGAGAGGGAGAGTGAGGTATAGAAGGAGAGGGAGAGAAGGGGGACAGAGGGAGGAGAGAGATAGAGGGAGCGTGTTGAACAGGAAGAGGGAGAGAGAGAGAGAGAGAGAGAGAGAGAGAGAGAGAGAGAGAGAGGATGAGAGAGAGAGAGAGAGACGCATACAAACAGACAGACAGAGACAGAGAGAGACACACAAACAGACAGACAGAGACACAGAGAGAGACACGCATACAGACAGACAGACAGAGAGAAAGCGAGAGAGAGAGACATGCATCCAAACAGACAGACAGACAGAGAGAGACAGAGAGAGATAGAGAGAGAATAAATACAGCCATATACATATACTATGGTAATGTATGGGTTATTGTTGCAATCCAGCTAAGACAGGCCATATGGCTGGGTACAGTTTTAAAGATCTCTCTTGCATCTTTGTATTTTATTTTATATAAAACGGATCCCTGAACATAAGGCACAAAGATGTATTCAGGCAACATGTTAATTTGCCGTGCCTTTCCTGTATTGTGAATGATCTTTTGCTTTTCATGTCTATAGTTTGTGCTTTCCTTTCTGCTTTCCATGTTGGGGTGAGTTTGTGTTGTGAGTGGGTTTTTTCACACGCCCACATTCGCAAGTTGTGGCTTTGTTGGATTTCATGTGCCCCTTGGGGTTTTCTTGAAATAAATCTTGAATCTTGAATCTTGAAGAGTCATTAGCTGTGAATTTTTTTATCTATTTTTACGACATATATAACATTTTCTAACATGATTTCTTTGTCTTTCTATGTCATTTTTCGCTAGTTGCTGTGGAAGACCACAAGATTGTGTATTTATTCTTGGAGCTGCAACAAACACTTAAATTATGAAAAGTGTTTTGCTGTTGGGTGACATAGAGGGCAAATCAGGTTATAAGCATCAGGGGACTTCTGAAGAGTGTTTAAACAAGACCTAAATCTCGAGTCAGGTCAGGCCGAAAGCTCAGCTCTTACCCAGTATTTCCCATATGCTGCCTTCAAAGTATATTTACCTTGTAGGGATATTTGTTAAACTTTGACAAAAGTCATTATTATGATGATAATAAAGTTGTAAATGATTATCTATAGCTGTGTTGTGTCAAGTCAAGGCCAGCGCATCCAAGTTCGGAGTAGGACTTAATTATATTTTTTTTCTGAAGAAAAAAAATCCCCGAGAGAATGGACCAAGAAGGCAAAACATAGACAAGGAGGAGGTGCCATAGAGAACAGAAAAAGGCAGAAACAAAGAGAGGGACAGAAAATAAAGTACTAACACAAAATTTCCAGAGGAGGGGGGTGTTATTTATACTGACAAACCCCTGGTACCCCCCCCCCCCCCCCACCCAGGTTGTCTTTATAAGGTTTTCTTGTTGTTGTTTGTGTCCTTGTGTGTGGGGATTTTTCCCATTTTTTGTATAATGTAATCTTTTTTAATTTTTTTTAAACAAAACATTAAAAATAACCCTGGTATCACTATGAGAGAAGTGATTCAAGTCACAGTGTCATGGTGATTGCGAGATTACCATTATGAGTGAGATAGGGAGACTCTCAGGGTGTTCAACTGTAGAACACCCAACCACAAAAACAACATTGACGATGACAACAGAAGCAGAAAACAAAACAAAAATCCAAATAATAAATATCCCTGTAAGTGCGTCGCCGTTTTATGTATTTTATTCATTGCAGTCTGCTTCTAAGGCTCTTTTGCTTTTATCTTCTTTGTTTGCTTTTCTTTAATATTGCTTTTTTCTTTCCCTTTGTAGGTTTTCAGTGGGGTGTTGTTGTTGGTGTTGGTTTCTTTTTTTTTTGGGGGGGGATGTTGTTTTTTGTTTGGGGGTGTTCATTTAAAAAACAAAGTTGTCTTAGATCTGTTTTCTGTGTATTCGTATGATCGTTTCATGATTGCACTTTCTCTTTGTTTCAATGCATTCGTTCTT